>QOCX01001190.1:29290-43201 GCA_005959815.1 Sarcophaga bullata | reverse complement strand
TTTTTTATTTAATAAGCTTAGCACAATTGACCGTTATTGGTATTATACAATAATAAGCGTAAAAGCGTGTTACATATTAGCGATTTTTCTTATTCTCTCTTTAGGCTGATAACGCTTATAATTTAGCACACAAATCTTTAATTTTTTTTCTTTTTTCATATTTTTGTTTGTTTGTTGTGAAAGGGAAAATTAAAACATACAATACATACAATCTTCACAATGTTGTTGTTAGTTGTTGTTGTTGTTCTAGTTGCTGTTGTTGTTTGTTTGTTTTACGAAAGTTTATTGGTAAACGGAATCATAAGTTTTTTTGGTGTAGATTTGATGGTGATGCTGATGCTGATGCTGTTGAAGATGTGTAGGCGTATTGTGTTCACTGGATGAGAGTGGTGAAATTAAAGTCTCTAAAGTTGTTTCCTGGTGTTGCGTATGCGTATGATGATGAGATTTGTGTTGATGGTGTGTTGAGTTTTGTAATTGGTGGTGTAATTGTTGCTTTTGTTGTTGCTGTTGTTGTTGAGTGTTCGCTGGTGTAAATATACCTGAGGATTTTGTTTGTTGTTGTTGTTTGCTGGTATTTGTTGTTAGTGTTGTTGTATTAGTTGTTGTTGTTGTATAGGTGTTTGCTTTAGCCGTTGGTGTTAATGTTGTTGTTGTTATTGTTATTATTTATAATGTTATTGTGTAATGAGTGTGAATGTTGGTTTGGCTTTCTGTTGTTGTTGTTGTTGTAATAGTGTTGGCAGTGGCGGTGGATTTTTAGCTTTAGTTAGTGGTATTGGCGTTGGCATTGGTTTTGGCGTTGTCGTTAAATCGATACCCCATTCGTATAGAAACTCAAGTTTCTGCTGTTCCAATGGGTCATCAGTAGCCGGCAGGGCAAGCAAATGTTAGGCTTCTAAAAATATTAAAGCAGTTGGTTTAGGTTCCAAATTAGATTTTTTTGCTTCGACAACTAAAAAGGTTATATCAGCCTTTTCACGATTAGCAAAACATTCGGCTATAAGACGAGCAACCTCCTGTAAAATAAATTCCAAAATTAAAAACTTTTCTTTTCAAACAACTTTATTTTACCTGATGATGTAGACCCTCAACTTTAGTGCCGTCTACTTCTAGTATTAGTTGACCCACCTCTAAGCCTCCCGCTTCAAATGCTGCACCATTTTCCTCTTAAATTGCGAGAAACAAAAAAAAAATTTTTTTGTTATTAGTTGAAATTAAATCAAAGGTGGAGGAGGGGGTACTTATGGTATACATGTATATTTATTATTCTAGGAAGCGGATGTTTTGTATTAGCACCACCTTCGATAGCAATACCTAAAATTGGTTTGGTTTTCTTAACGGTTACATGTAAGTTGCCTCTATGATCAGGTACGACGTTTGGATTGTGTTCATGAGTTGTTTGTTCAGTCGTTGAACCATTTTGTTGTTGCTGTTCTGCCGATAATCTTTGCATAGACTGAAATTGTTTGATTTTATATTTTTAGTGGATATCTTTTAGATTCTTTAATTACGCAAATTTTGTATGTTTCATAAAAAAATTTTATAGATTTTCTGCAGTAATTTTTTATCTTTGGGTGTAAAATATTATGTATTTGTCATCTTCATTTAGAAATAGAGACTAGACGTCTGAAAATGACGTCTGTTAACTATAGTAACCAGCTCAGTGAGTAGAAATATAATGTCTAAAGACTAAAATAATTAGTTGAAAGCTGTTTTAACTTGCTCCTTTACAATAACTTTGTAACTTCCTTTCAAGAGAGACCTTTATTCAAGCGGCAGTTCACCCGTATCGTGATAAAACCTACAAACTGGTACAGAAGGAAATCTAACAATGGCTAACGGACATCAAATGGAAAATTTTTATCTTTGTCGAGCCGACTAAATCAAATAGTAAGCCATAGAAAAAGGTTGTTGTTAATTACGTTCCAACAAAGCTGAAACTGTAGGAGGAATTCTATGAAAAAATATTTCGTAGGTACCTGCTCCCATACTGCAGACAGTATGCGAATGAGAATCAAATTCAGGAAATGCAAATATTCCCGCTAGTTTTAGGAGTAGACTCGCCTTCTTTGGAAGGTTAGAGGCTGTAGAGCATATTCTGTGTCTCTGTCCTAGCATGCCGATGCGAAGACTCAAGATTCTTGCTTGGTGTGATTTAGCCTTCCTTTCCTACTATTGACATCCACAGTTTCATATCTGATATTAACTGGCCTGTAAGATGTTTCTGTTTCCTCTCTCTCTCTCTTTTATTTTCGTTTTTTTCTACACATACCTTCTACAGCTATCCGTCAGTACCTGCATTACTGTAAATACTCCCATGAAGTACCTCAATATATACAGTCAAAGGAAAAAGTCTACGTATACCACAGCATGCAGACTTTTTCCCAGTATAAACAGTGGTGTATGCAGTGTATGTTGACTTTTTTCTTTGACTGTAAGTTTTATTGAAATTTCTGTATTTTACACCCAATACTGCTTTTTAATAATTCTTTTAATTTTCTTCTTAAAAATCTATAAAATTTTTTAATTGAAAGAAAAATAGAAAAAAAAAAAGAACTCAATCCTGTAAATTTTTAAAAAGGAAGTTTTTTTTTTTGTAAGAAAAATGTGTATTTATATATAAAAAAGAACCAGTCTTTTTTTTTTTAACAAAAAAAAAGTAACAAAAGAAAAGATTGAAGGTGTGAGTGTATTTATTATTAAAAAAGAAAGGGTGGGTGGGGGTTTTAAAAGAATTCAAAAATAATTTGTATTCATAAACAATATCTAGCAGGCATTTTATTACTCGTTAATTAATCAAAAATAAGAGGAAAAATTCAACATAACCAGTTTTGTATTCAGGTATATATTAGTATTTTTATTTGGTAAATATAAATGAAGTGTGTGTGTGGTTCTTTTTAATTTTTATACGTTTAAACGAAAATAATATTATGGCTTCAAATATAAATTCAATAAAATCATAGAAAAAAAGAAAATGAAAAAAGAAAATTTTACCAACAAGCCAATATTACTAACTAAATAAGAAGAGTCAACCGATTTAAGGGAAAACTTTTGTTATTTAAATTGATTTGATTCGATTTGAATTGATTGAAATTGATTTGATTGGATATTGTATAGAATAATGAATGGAAGAATGTTTACATTTGAATTTGAGTATGTCTGACTTTGATTTGTAATGGATTTCTGTTTGAGTTTTAATTTCTGTTTATTTTTTCTTTTGACATTTGAAATCTGAATCTTAATTTTTTTTTCTTGTTATTGTAATAGAATATTTGAATTTTTCTTGTGTGTTGTTTAGAATCGTTTGCTGTTTATTGTTTATACATTATTGGTTTATGTTGTTTGTTGTTGGCTTGAATTTGTTGTTTTGTTTATCATTTACTTACCTGATGTCTACGCGCACCTTTATCGCCTAATAGCGTACCGCCTTCTTCCTTCATATCGAAACTTCTTGAGAGTTTTGTAGCCAACTCCTAAGCCCATGGGATTACGTTTTTTTTTTCATATTTTTTTTTATTTTTTATTTGTTTTTAGTTTTTTTTGTTATCGATTTTGATTGGTTTTTCAATTATTTTTTTAATTGCATTTTAAATTTTTTGAAGTGTGGATTGTGTGATTTTTTTTTTGAGGGAGCGACGAGAGCCCATTTAAGAGTTTATGGTTAAAATTGAAAGAAATGTTTAGAATTGTAGGAGAAACAAAATAAATTGTTGTATTTTTATGGAATTTTTTTTGCTAAAGAGTGTGATTTTTAAGAAAATTTTAAAGATCTTTTTATTTTTAGTTTTTTGTGTTAACAGTTACACTTAGAATTAATTTTTTTTTGCTTACAATACATATTACATTTCAAGGTGCTTTTATGACAATTTGAATAGAAAACATTTTTAAACCAGTTAGAGATTGTAAAGAAATTTTTTGAATGGTACAGACTAAAGAACTTTTGTGGCAATTAATTGTTAAAAAATTTTTTAAACAAATATAAATATTTATATTAAATTATACAGTCGGTATCGTTCTTTTAACATGGACTTCGGAACTTTGACAGTTAATAGCCGGCCTTCTTGTGAATTCACCTCTATCATTATTGTATTTATCAGTACTGTTTTTGTTCAACATAGATCATAGGCGGATATAGCCTATGCGTGCAAGTAGTATTTTTTTCGTTTTTTATATCAAAAAGGTTTTCCTGTTCGGACAAAGTATCACTGCTAGGCCCTTGAGTGTAGTGATGCTCATTAGTGCAGGCATGGTTACGTGACCAAATAAAATTGTCGAATTTGTAACTCCATTCGAAAAGTAAATGTATTTTTTTATAATAAGATAGCACAAATATTTCCATAGCTCTTTGGTCAGACTGATAGACTATCAGAATTATTACAAGAGCAATACTAAGTACAGTGGGTTATAAAAAAGTGTAGTATGAAATAAAAGTTCAATTTGAATAAAAAAATTGTTTTCTAAACCAAGCAATTTATTAGTCATTATTAAAGTGCCCGTGTTTCTTAGTATTAAAACTCGCTGGAGTACCAATTAAGTACTAAAACCTGTTCAGTTGTAATCAATAATAATTTCTTAAATTCAATTTAAAAATAAAAATTTAGTAATACTCCCTCCTAAATATTATCTAAAGGTAGTCTTGTATCGATACTTATACTCGTACAAATATTGCCATTCAAAGTTCTTTAGATAAGGAAATATCAGAACATCAGTCTTAATTTGTTTTTATTTCACTTGAAATGATAAGAATCATGGTACTTGTTTAAATTTATTTCTTTTTGTTTAGAATTGCTTTTAATTTAATAAAATTTTTAATTGTATTGATTTATAACTTGTTATTATTGTTGGTTGTTTCCTTTTGTTAAAAAAAAAGAAGATTGTCTGCTGAAGTGTAGTGAAATATTGAAAGTGTCATGTTTTTCTGTGTTGTATGTATGATTCAGTCTAAGGGGTTCAATATAAATTTTAAAAGGTTTTTGTTTTAGTTTTTGTTTTTTTTAATACATTTTTATATCAATTAATAATTCTTGTTTATTTATTTATTTTTTTTTTTACTTTATTGTTGTTCTGAATACATATGAATGCGGTGTTTTTATGACTGAATTTGATAGAAAGAATAATTAAATAAAATCTAATAAAGTTTACTAATCGTAATACAATCAATACCATATTATTGTTGTAATTGAATGCAAAGTTTTAGTTTTTTTTTATTACAATACAAAACGCTAGTGAGTGATAAATACACTACAAACTATTAAAGAATTTAAATATTGGAACTACAGTTTAAATTAGTGTTTTTTACTTTTGTTTTGTTTTTATTGTTGTTATGTAGAAGAAGTATTAATTATTTGATAAGTATAGACGAAAGTAAAAAAAAGTTCAAGCTCAACTAAGTAACACACTAAACTACTGGTGGTTTGAAGTATAAAAAAAAATTTGAAATTTCGAAAATAGAAAGAAAGAAAAAAAAAAGAAAAGGAAATTAAAGATACATATGTGATAATATAGTAATTGGAAAATCTAAATTAGCATAAATTATAAACATATTAATTAAGAAAAGTAAAACATTTAATAAATTATTATAAAGTAAGGATAATAGGAATTATAAACAGGGATAAATATAAAGGTTATTATCACCCAAAATGTATTGTAATATCGACGTGGTCTCAGCAAATTTCTGGCAAAAACTGTGAGAATAAATAAAATTTCCATGAAAACTTTCTTAAAAAATCTTCGTTCGGGAGTTGACTTTAAATGTAGGTCGGTCCCCCTACACTCATGTATAAAAAAATTAACACACAACAAAAGTGGTATGAGTAGCTAGGTCGTTATCCTGACTAAAGGGTTGTGAGGACCAATTGTGTGTGTATGTTTGTATTTATTTAATATCTATTCAACTATAAAAAGTTCTACAAGGTCGGAAAGCATTTCTTTATTTGATCTGAAGATCTATAGAGTTGATATGTAATACACCATCTAAAGCTAGATTTGATAAGGAATTTCACGTTAGAACTCCAAACTATTCAGATTGGTTCTACAAGGTCGGAAAGCATTTCTTTATTTGATCTGAAGATCTATAGAGTTGATATGTAATACACCATCTAAAGCTAGATTTGATAAGGAATTTCACGTTAGAACTCCAAACTATTCAGATTGGTTCCCTGGCATGGTTATCTGCTAGTATTCTACAGAAATCTATGTTTTGGACTGAGAATAAGGTCGGCTGTGAAATTTCTGACAGAAACTGTTAGAGTAAACTAAAGAAAGAAACATTCAAGTGCCGTTTTATATAGTCTCCTTGTTATTTACATCACTTGTATTTAACTGAGAATGAAATACAACTCTCACGTGTGGATCGGTGCTTCGAAGTCTATTTTGAGATCTTTCGACCGATTACACTAAAACACGAAACGTATTCATTATTAAACAACTCTATCCAATTAGTTTGATTCACTGGAGTACCATCATAAAGTGGCTTGTCATTCACTATTCTATTGCTAATACAATGGATTCTGCTCAAGTGAAATGAAGGTACACTTTCCCGAATATCATATACGTCTTTCGTGCAGAGCATATTCGTTTGTGGTCGATTAGCCAGAGGAAGGCACTATGCATTACAGCGCAAATTAGTTCTTCAAACAGAAGTGGGAACGCTTTACCTATAGAAATTTTTCCTGTCAGATTTGAATCTCACGTCCATAAACAGTACTCCCTTTTTCTTCCTCTTAGCCTATTTTTTCTATGTCCACACAATGGGCCTATGCCATAACTGAAAAATATTGCCATGAAAAATCTTCTCTAATCTATCGGTTGGATTCGACGTCTAAAATGCTACACACAAGGGTTTTTATGGCATTTTGTAATGCGTGTGTGTTTAATTTTAAATAAATTTTTAAAATATATGGTTGTTTTAAAATATAGGAACTATTCTTGGTACTTTGTACAATACTTTTCAAATTCTGTTATTTAAACAAAGTACTATTTTTATACTTTTTTAAACATTATAATCGTTTAATGTTTACACCGATTTGGTACTTTTTTAGAATACTTTCCAAACTCCATTTAATATATTTTCGTAAGCATTTTTTTATTTAAACAAAAGTACTATTTTTGGTACTTTTTTAAACATTATAATCGTTTAATGTTTGACCCATTTTGGTACTTTTTTAGAATACTTTCCAAACTCCATTTAATATATTTTCTTAAGCATTTTTTTATTTAAACAAAAGTACTATTTTTGGTACTTTTTTAAACATAATCGTTTAATGTTTGACCATTTGGTACTTTTTTTTAGAATACTGTTTCCAAACTCCATTTAATATATTTTCGGTAAGCATTTTTTTATTTAAACAAAAGTACTATTTTTGGTACTTTTTTAAACATTATAATCGATTAATGTTTGATCATTTTTTTTAAGTTACTGGTGCAATTTTAAGTGCAATTCATAGTAAGATATCCTTTTTTTTTGTTTTTTTTTTGTTTTTGAGGTTAAGGAAATGTTAAAAATATTTTAGGGTTTGAGGTTAAGGTGTAAGATTTAGGGAAAGAAAAACCCAAATAAATAGTTAACAAAAGTGGAATGATGTGCATGATTTTACAAATAAAAAATTAGAAAAATTAAAATCTATTTAATTAAAGGAATCTTTAATTAAAATACTAACTTAAATAAAAACTAAAAAAATATATAGAGGGTGACTCATGCGTTATGGTGCAATTATATTTTTCAAGCTTTTCATTGAAAGTTGTTGTTGTTATTAAGGCTGTAAAATACGATTCTAGTTAGTACTTACATAATAACATGGATTAAAAAATTTTTACGAACTTTACAAAGACTAAGTTTGAAAAAATATTTTTTTTTTGCTTTTTTGACTAAATTGTTTAAAAAACTACTGAACGAACGAACGAACGATTTGAATCGAGTGCAACATAGATTTTGTTCAAAAAACAACTACTAAATGGATTTTAAAATTGGACACAAAAAAAAAAACGAAACGAGGACAACTAAAAGGATTAAATAGAAACTAGGAAAAATAATACGAACTAATTTACACATTTAACAGGAGTTTTTGTAAGGTTTCTTAGAGAAGCAGGCTTTTAGAAATTTGGACAAAAAATAATAATTAATTACGCTAAATAAGCAAAACTTAAGAAAAAGAAGTGATTGTAGGTAGACAAGAGAAAAATGTTTTAAAGAAAGAGAAATAAAAACAAAAACTTAATCGCTTTTCAAAATGATAAACAAAATTGCAAAACCAGGGATATTTTGGCTTGAAAAATATTTAAAATTTTCGTTTGTTGTTTTAAAAAAATGTTAGTAAATGTGCTTTATTTTAAATTAATTTCTTTTTTTTTAAANATTTAAAATTTTCGTTTGTTGTTTTAAAAAAATGTTAGTAAATGTGCTTTATTTTAAATTAATTTTTTTTTTAAATCTGGTTGTTTTTATTTTAGTTTGAATTGTTTTGAATTTGAATCTGTTTTGGTTTTTGGTGGTATTTTTCAAATTTTTATCTGTTGTTGTTTTAAGAATTTTTTTTAAGACAGTATAACCAAAAAAAAAAGAAGAGAATTTTGAAATTTTAATGAAAAATACAATTGCACTTACAAGAGGTCGTCCCCAATACCATGATTTGACACGTTGTGTTAAACCACCCAAATGTGAACGTAGTCCATCTAGGTAGCCTCCCTGAAATGTACAATGAACGAGAGAAAGAACCAGAAAAAAAAACCGAAAAAGAGAAAAAAACAAACAAACAAGAGGGAATAGACAAAAATAGAACGGGCGAGAGAGGGAAACCAACAAAGTGGTCAAAATAATGATGGGGGGGAAAAAAAGAAACACAAATGCGGAAAATTAAAAGATTTTGTAAAATTTGGTAATTTTTGGGTAACATTTAGTTTTTATTTTTGGAAATTTTTATTTATTTTATTTAATTTTTTTTAAGTAGAAAGTATAAGAAATATTTAAAGAATATTTACACACAACCAAATAAACACAGGGAACATAAAAAACCAGTAAAATGAAAATCGAAATGTTTTTTTTTATTTATAATACACCATAAAAACATATTGTATTTTGTAAATATTAGATATATGATATGATGATTTAAAAATAAACTTAAAAAGAAACAAATTTTTTAAATTTACAAATATTCTATACCTTATTAGAAATGTTTAAACAATAAACTAAATACTAAAAAAAAATTATTTTTAAAAAAAATTCAATTTAAAAACTACCCATAATTAAAATTAACTTTTTATGTTCTTATCTTATACAAGGGATTATAAAATATTCATATTATTCATCTAAAAAAAAAAAATAGACCTAACCTAGTATAGTAAAGTAATAGATTTAAATATGGAGAAAGACGACGTCTAAATGTTTAATGAAAAACTCTAGTGTTTATTTAAAAATACTAAACAACTCTTCTATTATTATTAATGAAAACAAAATAATAAATTATTAAAAATTATTTATTTCCAAATATACAATATATTAAATTAAATTCCTATTCTATTCCATTTAAAACATTTTTTTTAAGTGTTTCTTACTATTTTTCAACTCAAAGTGTGTAATAAGTGTTGTTAACATGTGTCAAAGTTTAAATATTTTCTAAATTCCTATACGTTTTTTTTTGTATAATTTTCAGTATTCTCTTAAATTTTTTAATGGTTGGAAAAAAAATTAGGTTTTCTTTTGTTAGAATGCATGATTATGAATTTATTTTTATGACTTGAAAACATTTGAAATCTAAATTCTTGCTTACCTGTTCCTTTAGTACCACATTATTAAATTTCGTTATGGTATCCATAGAAGACATAAAAAGAGAAAAAAGTAAAAAACACAAAAAAATAAATAAATTTAGTTTAAAAACCTTACAAAAAAAATTAATAAAAATACAAAAGATTCAAGAGAATTCCCATAAAGTACTTTTTATTGAAAAAAAAAGCTTCTTAATAAAGTTAAGAAATCACAAAATAAAATTCTCTTTTAATAATTCAGCATAAAAGTTTTTTTATGCCAAAACATTCCTTTTTCCAATTTTAGTTGAAAAAGTACCAAACAAGTACTTTTGTTTACAATCATTTAAAATTATTAAAGAAAAACACAAAAGTACCGAGAAAAGTACGTTCCAATACCACTCCATAAAGATGTATTTCTTTTATACAATACATTACAACATTTTTTTTTTTTAAGAAAGACGCGACATAAAAATTATAAATAAAAATGTACTAAAAGTAGTCATTATTGATCAGAGGTTGTGAAATACTTATGGATTCCCATAATAAAGCGTTTCCTTTTAATAAAGTTAAGAAAATACTGAAAAAAAATTCAATTTTAAACGTTTTTAGTTAAAAATTATGTTCCCACATATTACTTTCTTTCAATTCTGTAAAAAAGGTACCAAAAAAAAGTACTTTTTAATAAGATAACAAAATTTTTGCTTAAAATGATTGGAAAAAACGTTAACGAAAAACGTTTTTTTTTTTTATAAGTCACAAAAGTACCAAGGAAAGTACTTTACATTTTACATTAACAACACATCATCAATATTTTTTAAAGTCAACGTTTAATTTTAAAACCCAATATAAAAATTGTAAATGGAAAGGTACTTTTTGAGTTGAGTTGTTTGGTACTTCAACTCAATTTAAAAAATCATCTTTTATTTTACAATTTTTATTTTGGGTCTTAATTTTTAATTCAAATTTTTTAAATTGCGTCAAAGTACCAAATAATTTAATTGAAAATGTACTTAACAAGTACTATTTAATGGGATAACAAGATTTTGCTTACAATAATCAAAAAATTTAAACCCAAAAAGCCTTTTTATAAACAGGCTACAGAAGTACCAAAAATGGTAATTACCCAACAAAAGTTAGGATTTTCTCTAATCCGGCCGAGTTAAGAACAGTGTCCGTTTTCCCCTCATCATTCCTTTCGCCGAGGATACTATTCTATACTCCCCCGTTCCTATTCCACAGTTGAGTACTTTGTCTAGCGCAGTACATAACATACATAATTGGGCATTACAACCCTTCAGTCAGAACTACAACCTAGTTTCTCACACCACTTATATTAAGTGTGTTAATTTTGATCCATAAGTAGCGTGACCTACAGTTTAAACAGATTTATGAGAAGCTTCGCAATTTATGTACTCTTGAGTTTTTGCCAGAAATCTGTTGAGAGGCAATTGCCGAAGAAATATTTTTTCATATTTCGTTTCGTTAGAAATGTCTGATCTGGGTACTCACGTTTAATAAGCTAACTCGCTACCTATTAGACTATGGCGACTCTGGCGCAGTGCTTGGTGTGGAAGTAAAAGTTTATTGTCATTCATTAAAATATAACACAATTTAGTGTGCAATAAATAATTGCAGTCGATTGCTTCTGTAAAATATGCTTTTCTTGCATACAAATAAACTTATCACTGATTTGACAATAATTGCATTAAATGCTATAATAATAATAAATGCTTGCAGATTCCCAGAATATAAAAACAAAGTGATGATTATTTTTAACATTTCTACTGCACCTGTACAGGAAATGTGACTCATTTTTTATTAATCTTATAAAAATATTTCTATAATTATCATCTAAACACATTTGAGACAGAGAACAAAAACAGAAATGCAGCAAAAACATAAGATTCCACCTCTTTAGATGAAGCCTACGGCATGCAGCAGCTCAGTATATTTTCAATTAAATCAGGTTCATTTTCTTTTTCCTCATTATTTTACCCCACATGCTTTTGATTTTCAACAAACATTCTGTTCAAATGGGGAAAAAATTCTTTTCTAGTTTTTGCGTTATCAAGCTTCATTTCATTTGGTCTAATGAATCACGGTTTATTAATAGTTTAACGCACCATTTTATAAGCCACACACAGCATAATTAAAGTTTTTTTTTCTTGAATCTGAAATAAAAACGAACATTCACGAAGTTTAAATAAAAGCAGACGAAAATAAAAAACTTTACAATCTTACTTGAATAATAAAAATAAAAGATCGCTTAAAAAATAAAACGTAACTAAAAGTAAAAAATTCTAATAAAATTTAATTATGGCCCAGAGAGAATGTCCGAAAAAGAAAAAAATTCTTTTATTTGAGAGAATAAACATATAGAGTACCTATACCGTGTCTAACAAAAGTATTCATAAAATTGTTCTAAAGTAATATAAAAAAATAGATTTTTGCTATAGACGCCTGTGAAATTAACTGCAAAATGAAATACTCTTTTTCTTACAGTACATGTTACGTAAACAGACCGTGTGGCAATATGTGAACGAGCTGTGAGCAATAGCTAATAGTACATGGATCGGCAATACGAAGACGACAAGCCGCCACCACCGGCCTTCAACAAGCACTTGATGCCCTGGACACACATAGATACGCAGCATGTTTTAATAGGACACGATGTCAACGTCCGCCACACCGTATGGAAATCAATAGAACAGGTGAGTCCTTTTTCAGTAATAGACTTACATTTTTTAATAGAACACAGATGTGGTCAGGGTCTTAAAGGAAACGTTAAGATTTTTTTTAAGTATAGCTAGTATAGCTGGCTAGATAGCTTGTATAATAATAGCTGGAAAGTATAGGTAGTATAGCTAGTATAGGTAGTATAGCTGGCTAGTATAGGTAGTACAGCTGGCTAGTATAGGTAGTATAGATAGTGCAGCTGGTTAGTATAGGTAGTATAGATAGTATAGCTGGTTAGTATAGATAGTATAGCTGACTAGTATAGGTAGTATAGATAGTATAGCTGGCTAGTATAGGTAGATTAGCTGGCTAGTATAGGTAGTATAACTGGCTAGTATAGGTAGTATAGCTGGCTAGTATAGGTAGTATAGATACTATAGCTGACTAGTATAGATAGTATAGCTGACTAGTATAGGTAGTATAGATAGTATAGCTGGCTAGTATAGGTAGTATAGCTGGCTAATATAGGTAGTACAGCTGGCTAGTACAGGTAGTATAGCTAGTATAGGTAGTATAGCTGGTTAGTATAGGTAGTATAGATAGTATAGCTGGCTAGTATAGGTAGTATAGATAGTATAGCTGGCTAGTCGTATAGGTAGTAAAGATAGTATAGCTGGCTAGTATGGGTACTATAGGTAGTATAGCTGGCTAGTATAGTTAGTATAGATAGTATAGCAGGCTAGTAAAGGTAGTATAGCTAGTATAGGTAGTATAGCTGGTTAGTATAGGTAGTATAGATAGATATACTGGGCTAGTATGGGTACTATAGGTAGTATAGCTGGCTAGTATAGGTAGTATAGATAGTATAGCTGGCTAGTATAGGTAGTATAGATAGTATAGCTGGCTAGTATGGGTACTATAGGTAGTATAGCTGGCTAGTATAGGTAGTATAGCTGGTTAAGTAAAGGTAGTATAGATAGTATAGCTGGTTAGTATAGGTAGTATAGCTAGTATAGGTAGTATAGCTGGTTAGTATAGGTAGTATGGATAGTATAGCTGATTAGTATAGATAGTATAGCTGGTTAGTATAGATAGTATATGCTGGTTAGTAATAGGTAGTAATAGCTGGTAAGGTAGTATAGGTGGTATACGAGTATAGCGTTATGATATAGGGTAGATAGTAGTTATAGTATAGCTGGCTGTAATCAGATACGTATAAGCTGGCTAGTATAGGGTAGTATAGATTAGGTATACGCTGGCTACTATAAGTAGTATAGCTGGTTAAGTATACGGTAGTATAGATAGTATAGCTGGCTAGTATAGGTAGTAAAGATAGTATAGCTGGCTAGTATGGGTACTATAGGTAGTATAGCTGGCTAGTATAGTTAGTATAGATAGTATAACAGGCTAGTAAAGGTAGTATAGCTAGTATAGGTAGTATAGCTGGTTAGTATAGGTAGTATAGATAGTATAGCTGGCTAGTATGGGTAC
>QOCX01001190.1:13518-29280 GCA_005959815.1 Sarcophaga bullata | reverse complement strand
GCTTATAATTTAATAAAGAAAATAAAACAACAAAACCACATTACAACAACAACAACATCAGGAAAAATTAAAAGGCAAATTTATAAGTCCAATCACCAATATCACCACCACAACCACCATTTCTGCCCACACACTCACTACCCCTTAACTATTGACGAAGTAAAAGCAAATGTTTCAAACCCCCTTATTAATGGTTGGAAAACAAAACAAAAAAGAAAAAACGAATGTTTTTTTCCTTTCCCAAGCCTATTTGGTTGTAATGAAATAACGGATATTTAAGGTAATTGGTACCCTTTCCTTTTGGTAAAAACTTTTACAAACATTTTAAGAAAACTTTTACTCAACAATAAAGGATCCTTAATAGTAAAAACTTTCAATTGAGTTGCCAGCTTTAGTGCTTATATAATCATAAGAAATGTAATCCAATGAAGATAGGGCCAAGCCCAAGGATAACTTATTGCACTACGACTATTGTTGGCCTAACGAAGGTCTTCCCTGCTCCCCAAACACAAACTTGACCACCTTTCAATGGCGATGACAGCGACATTCATCTAGATATGAAAGCCATCTTCCTTCAAACGAATTGTCGACCACAGTACCGAAACGCAAGGCCCATTATGTGTCGGGCCGTATTGTAGTCATAATTCAAAGTAAATGACTTCGAATTTTTTTAAACTTCAAAATAGGTAAAAAATTGAAAAAATTGAAATCTTTTGAAATACCCCACATCCCAGGAAGGCCCTTCTTTGAAGTTAGAAGATGTAGCGGAGGCAGTGGAACCCACTTAGTTCCTTTGAGGAAAATTAATTCAACCGCGCCAAGAGCTGGAACCCATTGGTAAAAATTGTACATACTGCACAACTAGCTTGTTAACAGACATACGAAAAACCAAAATCGTATTCAAAGTCATCATGTTAGAATACGAAAATTTTCTTCCCCGAATAGTCATCACAGCAGCTTATAAGGAATCTAGAAAACCATAGTAGGTCATACCTGCCGATTCCGAAAAGATTCTGGCCATCCATAAAAGTCTAAACAGGGATTTAAAAACTTTATAGCAAAAAATGCCAGATTTGTGAACTTTAAGAGAGGATTTAAAAAAACTACGTGCTAAAAAAAACTGTTTTGTTGGCCAATTAAATTGGAAATAGATTACTACCTGATAAATCTTGTATAGATTAGACTTGTCATCTCTATAATACGCCTTTGCTTTAGAGTAAATATTATGGATGTGTGTGAAAATTAATTCGAATTTAAAAACCAAAGATGCAAACCCACACTTTTAGCAGCACCACTTTCTATTAAAAGGGCAGCAATTTTGTTTAAAAGAGCAAGAAAGTGCCTTTAAACAGAGCAAAATTTATTAACAGAACACTATTAACAGAACCAATCTGAGAAAGCCCATAGATTTATGAGCAATATGATTGGTATTTTATAGGAAACATTCATTATGGTCTGTCAAAGGTCTGGTAAACAAAACGCTTTGCAAAATACAAATGTCTTACACCCCTTATTGATATTGCCTTGTAAGCCTATACCAACTATGACAGTATTTTCTCTTTTTGTTACGCAATTTGAAAATTTCTTTTCACCATGTAAACTTAAATGTTAAATTTCACTTAACTGGTTTACTAATCACAAACAATCTGGTCACTCTAAATTAGTGCTTAACAAAGTTTGCTAGTAGTTTGCTTCATTTAAGGGATTGTTTTTTTTTTTGTGTTTAATTTGGTTTGAACATGATTTCAAATTGTTTTTAGTTTTGACATGTTTATGCCACAAACATGAATACACGCATACACGCACACTAAAACAATTATTTAAGCTTAAATGTTTCAATTATGCTCGATTAAAACCATTTGAAGAGTATTTAAAGGCTTTTATGGATTTACCATTCAAAAATGTTGCTAACAAGGCAAAGGCGGCATGTATGTATGTAAGTGAGGCAGACTAAGACTAGGCGGCTGGTTTTGTAGGAATGAATAAAGCACCATACAATGATTGAATGAAAGAATTTGTTACAGTATGCAAACAAACAATAGCAGAAAAACGTAATAAAACAATTCATTTGTTTAAATAAAAAAAAGCAGAAAAAAAGCATTTCTTTTGTAGTTTTTTTTTTTTGCTGTAAATTTTCATAATCATGAGGCTGGTCGGTCTATTACAATATAAAAATTGGTTAAGCAAATTGCGGCTGATTTTTTTTTGTTTTTGTTGCTGTGCTGGAAAATTGACTTTCACTTTTATTTTCTTTTTTTCGTTTATTTTGTTTTTCTTTCTCTATTTTTTTTTACAATTAAATGTTTTGTTTTCCCCCTCATTTGGTTAAAATTTGATTAAAAGTCATTTAAAGCTTTTTCTAGGTAATTTACTTTTCAAATAAGCTAATGGTACGAGTGCGAGTATTAACGTCTATACAACGTCTAATAAACACAGACAGCAGTCAAGTAATAAGCGTAAGACGACTTTGTAGTTGTTACCATTTTATTAACAACAACAACAACAGCAACGAGAAAAATTATACTCATTTAACCGTTATTTCTTTTTCACATTAATTTTTTTTTATTTTAATTTTGTTTATGCACTTGTTTGTGTTGTTTTGACCATTATTAGTGTGCCCAACAATCATCATTTGTCTGTCTGTCTTTATTTACATTGTATATACATATGTATGTACATCCACATATTGTGGTGGCTATGCTGGTACATACATGGTCACTTTCAACGTGTGCGTCGTTGTTTTAAATGTTTTTTGATAAACCAAATTTGTATTAAAATTTTTAATTATTTTAGTCACGTTTGACTTGGTTTTGAAAAATTTATAAAAAAAACCGACAACAACAACAAAATATGAATAAAAATATATAAAATATATAATTAAAATTCAACACTTTTTTTACTGCGTTTGCTTAAAAGCATAACAATTTTATACCCGAATTGGGTACATCTTTTGGGTGCTTTTTTTTCTTCCGAAACTAGAATTAAAAAGAAATTAAAGAAAAGACAAGAATACTCGTGCACTTATTAGAAGGTAATTTAATGGTGTCGCAAAAAATGAAAGTAAAAACGACTTTCATGTCATACTTTTGTTTTTATTATATACAAAATATTCTTAATCATACAAAAAAGTACTTTTTTTTAGAGGAAAAAAAAGAAAGAAAATTATAAAAATAAACACATAAAAAAAATATTTTATGAAAACGTACTTTTCTTGAAGGGTACTTTTTGAAAAGGGGTTTTTCGAAAATGTACTTTTCTCGGACGATATTTTTTGAAAAGGTATTTTTCTCGAAGAGTACTTTTTGAAAAGATACTTTCTCGGAACATTATTTTTTAAAAGGTACTTTTTTAAAAGGGTACTTTTTAAAACGTACCATTTTAAAAAGGAATAATTGCTTCGCAAGTGGCTTCCAGATTACATATTGTTTTCTCGCTTATATTCCAAGTGAAAGGCTATGCCATAGAAAGACATATTCAATTCAACTTGGATAAGTTGGAACAAAAGATAGGACAGTTATACCGTCATTTCGAGGATCTTATAGTATGGGGTGCAGTCTGAGGGAACTGTACTAGCTAAGTAGAGAAGTTAGGGCACCTGCCGAGTGGAAGTCTTTACCGTCGACAGGATGTGCTCAATTCAACCTTAGATATGATGTGACAATTTACATAGGATTAGATACAGAGCTTGACATTCGAGCCTCACTGCGTCCCATGAACGGTTAAACTTGGCTGTCTGAGAAAGCTGAATTACCTATAGTAGGGGAACAATAAAGTCACTTCGAACGCAAGAAGCCTATGCCTCGAAAGGTGTGTTCAAGCTGGTCACATTGTGATAGAGTACAATAGATAGTGGACATAGCAATACAATCCTTATCAATGCAGGGAGAAGTACAGGTCCTGTTAAAGCTCTTGTGAGATTTAATGTCTCCAACAGATAGTGATAGAAGCTGTCCGATGCCCAGAACTTGAATCAACTCTCCACTGGGTCTAGCACTCATGTGCTGTGTATTCTCGTCAATGAGCAAGCTGACGAACTGGCGAGGAGGGAAGCCTACACGCTTCTGATAGGGCCAGAGTCCTTCTGCGGTGTGAGAATGAATGTTTGAAGAGGCGTGCTCAATTAAAGGGAAGATAAAGAAAACAAAACACTCTTCTTAAACCAAGTGTGTTAGAGGCACTACAGTTTTATTGGAAATAACATGAGGATGGTAACCTATTTATTGACACTTGACTATAGAGATTATCTTTAGCTCAACATTGGGATTTCGTAACGACGGAAATGTCTTCTGACAAAAACTGAGAATAAATAAAATTGGCGTTAAAAAGTTTCTCAAAACTGGAGATCCTACGCCACTCGTGGATTAATTCTCATATACAACATGAGTGATGTGAGGAGTTAGGTTGTAAATTTGTCTAAAGGGTTGTAATGAGAAGCTAGGTCGTAATCCTGACTGAAGGGTTGTAATGGCCAATTATGTATGTTATGTATGTATGTTGTAATGACCAATTAAGTAAGTAACTTTATTAAATAATTCTTGAGTAAAAATGTCGATAAATTAGTTAATCTGGGAATTACATCGGAATTATAGGAAAAAAAAGAACTCTTAGGCAAGTACTTTTTAAGGCTAAATTGAGGCAATACCAGCGATATTCATATTGCATTTATGTACGTGGATCTTTATAATTCCTAAATTGGTTGAAACAGTTTCTCTGTTCAAAAATATGACATTTTGAAATTTAACGACCTATACGTGACAACGGTGGTAGATACTTGCGTAATGCCCTCCGTTAAGTTCAAAGGCAGTGCAAAAGGAAATTAAGTAACACCACCTGATGATAAGTAGATAAGCGGAATTATTAAATAATTCTTTTTTAAAGGTACCACACTCTAATAATGTCACAAAAATTATTTTGGCTCCAAATAAGGCCATTAAGTCATAACGAATTTGTATTTAAAATACTTATTTGTTTTTTTTGCTTTTTTTTGTTTTGAATTCAATTCATGAAATTTGTTTGACTTTATGGTTTGTTTGAGAATAAAAAGAAAGGCAGACATGTAAACTACAGACATATAAACTAACCACCACTCTGACCCATATTTGGACTACTTCACGTAATATTGCGAAAGATTATTTATGTGGCATTTAGAGGAGAGCAACACAAAAAGAAAATAAAAAAAATGAAAAACCATAAACGAAATTACAAAATCTTATAAGATACGCGCAATACACTTTAATGCCATTATGGAGCATTTAATACCATTCAAAGCAACCAGATTTGAATTTAGATTTCTTGTTTTGTTTTTTTACAATTAACCCGGGAAAGTTTTTTTAAATTTATATGCGTACTTTTGTATAGAAAACAAAAGTACTATAAATTTATTGATTAAATAATAGTAAAACAATGTATTTCAAAAAGAAAGTTGAAAAGCTTCAAAGATTAGTAAGACTAGGTACACTATTATGGTTAATTTTTGAAAAGGTTTCTTTAATCTTTTAACCTTCCTTTACCCTTCTATTAAAAATCATTTTTCAAAACGTACCTTTTTTTTGGAATTATTCAAAATTTGAAATAGAAATTCAATAAAAGTTTAAACAATTTTGAAAACTGTAAGAAGTGTCAACAAAGTACTACCAACTCTTAAATTGGACACCAAATTAAGAAAGTACCATTAAGAAATTCTATGGAGAATGGTAGAAGTGTTAACAAAATAGTACCAACTCTCGAATTAGAACCCAAATTAAGAAAGTACCATTAAGAAGAAATTCTATGAAGACTATGTGAACACCATTACATTACTAAGCATTTCATAATGCTGTATCCCCTTCAGAAAATCTATGTTTATATATCCTGAAGTGAGTTGTTGGTGACATAGGTACGACTTAATACCGTCCAGTTGGTAGTCCAACTATGGACTATTCTGTGACAATACTGAGAAATGCGGATCGATTATATGGTTCCTCATAACTTTCTGAATAGAACATTCAATTTTTGAATTCCAACAAGGGACTTTTGGTCTCTAGATCAGAGGATTCTCAATGGAAGCTTTGAGTTTTATATTCAAAGATACGTGACAGAGTGGATATTAAACTTTCTTGCAAATTGCTTGCCTACTGCAGTGTTTACCAAGCAGAAATCATGGCTGTTTTAAAAGCATCGTAATGCTTAATGAGTGAGAGACTGCCCTTCACCTCATATGTCAATGCCCTGCACATGTCATGCGAAGACGAAAGCTTTTGTGCACGCTTTTAAATATAAACGACTGATGCAATAATACGATTTATTTGGACTCGGATTACTTTCTTTGAGGGAATTTTTGTGTCCCGGGTTAAGAAATGACAATGGTATCACAATGGGCTGTAATACTTTATCGATAATTTATCGATACATTTGTTTTACTGTGGAACAGTTATCGATACGTTAAGTTACCCATAAAAAAATACTTTTTTCGTGGGAATTTTAAAAATTAAAATATTTTTATGTAAATTAAACTTTTAAACTTTAAAGTAGAACGACAGAAAACCTCTTTTTTTTGCCCCAAAACAAATTCCTTCTCTTAGGTGACGCTCATGGTGCCTGCTCTCATTATGCTACCACACCATGACTTTAGAAGCCGCAATAATAAGATCCAACAAAACCCCCTAAATTGTTCACCCTTTTGTAAAAGTCGTTTTCATTTTATGATCTTGTACGTTATTTACATCATTCTAACTCTATCTCACTTCCCCTAGCTCTATTTCTAAGACAAGACCCGTGTTTTTTGTTTTGTTTTGTTGAGTTCTGCTTTGGATTTATAACACCTCCATCAGTATCCCATATGGTCAGGCAGATATGATGGCTCACATAAAATTTAAGTGGTCCAGCATTCCTTCACAAAGAAATACACACCACACACATACACAAGACTGTGGTCTATTCAGATAGGAAAGGTACCAATAATCTCAGTACCCCACAAAAAAGAAAAAAACGGCAACAAAAAAGAAAGAGACATCCCACTCACAGGAACAGCAGCAAACCAACCAATGACCGAGCAAACAGCCGAAAAAGTGTTGTAAAAATGTAAATGGTCTTGGAAAAACGCTAAATGGAAATTGTATGTCACTTGGTTAATGTGTTCTTGTCCTGCATCTGAAAATGTTATTTGAATTCTTTTAAGTTTAGCTCGACTAAAGAGTTAGCAGGGGTTATGAGTATTGTGATGGTATGTGCTTGGTTGTACAGGTAAATACGATTGAAGTATTATAACGTTTTACGGGAGGGCTATTGTTTGTTGTCTTTTCATTTCATTTCTTTTCTTTTCATATTCCCAGAAAGTTTGTCCAGAATAAATTGCCGTGGTTTACAAACATACACACGTACAAACGTATCTAAAGATATTAAAAGAAATGTGGCAATAAGGTGAGAGATAGAGAGAGTGACAAAGTGGTGTAAGGGAAAGGTTTATATTTCATGTTATGTTTGTTGTTGTAATTTAACTTTTTTATGTTGGGAATATAACAGACAACTGATTATTTTGTAATTATTTTTATTTGTTGTTGTTGTTTTTATTATTGCTACACGGTAATAAAATCATATTTTTTCTTTCTTTCTTTTCTTTCTATCTTTCTTTTATTGAAATGATTTGTTTCTTTAAAACAATTTTTAAATCACAGAAAAAATGTTGAAGTATGTTTTTTTTGTTGTTCATTCATATTATTTGTTGTTGTTGTTGTTGTTGTTTGATTTCTTGTAAATTTTAATGGATTTAAAAGAGAAAAAGGGAAATTGTTATAAATCACATCAAAAAAGAAAACGAAAATGAATTTTTTTTTTCATTTAAATGCAACAAATGGTTCAGAACTTCAAGTTAATTTGAAATGTTGTAAGCATTTGGAAACAATTATTCAAACAAAGACTATTCCATACAATCATTGCATATAATTAATGGTTTCTTATTTTACAAATTCGGTACCTTTATATCAAAATTTAAGAATTTCATTTCATTATTTGTATAAACCGACTAATTTTATAAAAGCTAGGCATGAAAGCAGCACCTTTGTGCACCACAGTATGCTAGTGCAGTGTATAGCGGCTATTACACTAGCAAACTTCGGCGGCAAATATGACCTGATGAGTAGGAGAGTGTTTAGCTATACACTATCCAAGCAAATTTCCAAAAAAAAAACTTTGATATTCATCAGATCAATGGGAATTTTTTGGATGGTTTGTCGTCAGGCCGTGTTTGCAGGCGAAGTTCGAAAGTGTAAATAGGCACATAAACTGGCAAAGTTAAAAAAAGGTGGTAAAATGATTATGACGAAAATTATGATGAAAATATCTCAGAGAAAGCTATTAGCATACATTGTGATGGCCTGGAAGATGTCAGGACTATTGCTACTAACAAAATTACAGAGTGGTACCATCCCATAACATAGAGTAAAAAAAAAGAGAACAGAAAACTGAATTCTTATATTCGGAACAATAGCAGATTCAGTAAACACCCTGCGGATAGTTTAAGATCCGTGGATTACTTATTTACTTAATTGGTCATTACAATCCTTTAGTCATGATTACAAACTAGCTACACACACCCACCCATGTTGAAGTTATTAAATGTAACCATGAGTGGTGGGACGCGAAAGACAGATTTTTGAAAAGTTAACATAACAATTTGTATTTATTATTAAATAATCGGTCTTAGGCAACTGCATTTTGTTCAGTTGGCTTTTTTGCCTATTCTTAAACATTCGTTGTAGTTTGAAACCTGCAGTCAATAACCGTTTGGAAATATGATGCCAATCACCAAAGACTACGTTTTATTAATTAAAAAGAAAAAAATGAAGTAAAATCAGTTTCAATGACCTTTCCATATGTGTATTGAGTATTACAATGTTTGATTTGTATTGCGAAATAAATTTTATAATAAATTTCTCTTAGGAAATCGAATAGGTTGAAAGATCTAAACAAACATGACATGTATTAACTATGTACGGATGGTTAGCAAACAAAAAATAGATTAAATTTCCGTAATGTATCTATTTTCACTTTCAAGTGTGAGAGAGCGTGTAGCTCATTTTCGTTTGATTTCATATGATATTTTCTTAATAAGAGTGCAAGTATTTAGTTGGCATATCATTGACAAAAGGTTTTATATAACAAGCCTTTTGTTACTAGAAATAATTTACATACTTGCATGGTCATTGAACCTCTTTAAGATAAAATTTTAATAAATCTGTGTACTTCGAAACTTTGACAGCTGATAACAGCCATTTTGTTAAAGCTGTCAAATTTGTTGTCATTTATTTAGTATATTTTTCCAAATCGCCATGGACGGATATAACAGTGAACAACAATGCAAATAATAAAATTGGTTATCAAAATGGATGTTCTGTTCTGCAGTGATGAGCCCATTTCCTAATGAATAGATACGGGAACAAACAAAATTGTCGATTTTGGGAAAATACCAATAACAGTTGATTTTGGATCTTGGGCTGCTCAATTCAATTGGAATTGGAAGTTAGGCGCTATTTGTGCGAGCCATGACTCGAAAACAATAGCTTGCTTTTGTAACGATGAGAATAAAACATAGGAATACATCATTCTTGGAACCTGTGTGGCTTGTTTGCCTTTTAGAAAGGAACACCTGAATGTATATAAACCGCTAGGCAGGAAATTGAAATCGTTGGCACCAAGCAACATCCTGAATTTTCGGGGTGACCAAAACCACAGCTGTGGTTGAATGAATAAAAATTCTTAAGCAACACTGGACAAAATGTGTAGAAATGCAAGAAGAAAATTTAAAAAAAAGTTATTCTTTAACAGAAAACTTTATTTTTATTTCAATTTTATTTAAAAAATGTTTTTAATTTGAACTTCAAATAATATTTATTTGCTATTTTCTCTTACATTTTCAGTTAACTTTACTAGGCGAAAATGGAATCATATTTAACAGAAATTAAACAATTGCGCATACCACGCCCTAAATATGAACCTAGCGGTAATAGCCCACCACGCAGCGGTTATTATCCTCTAGATCGACCCTATACACCACCACGTGACTACCTAGTGACAGCAAATGAATCGATTTTAATCAATCATCATCACCAGCAATCATATCAAGAAGGTGGTGAGGATTTTCGACCAACATTACATCAAAAAATTTAAATAATTATCGAAAATAAATTTCTTTTTAGTTATAATTATTAAAGCTTAACAAATAATTTTAATTAGAAAAGAAGAAGAATAATAAGAGTAATTTTTTTTAAATTTCGTTTTAACAGTAGAATTGTTTAGAATGTAAGTAACGGTTTAAATGTTTAATTTTATGAAAATATAATTAAAGGGTAACCCCATATATGTGTATATTATTGTATGTTTTAAATGAAATAAATTTAATAAAAAAAAAAGTTATAAAAAGTATTGGTAATGTAATCAAATAAATTGTGTTTAAATGAAATGAAAGAAATGTAATGAATTTGAAAACCTTTACTCACCACATCTTGTGCATAATCCGCATGGGGCAGTACATGGTTTTCACTCATTCTTCGGGACCTATGGTCATCACAGCCGTATTCCTAGTTTGTTTCGGTTTCGATTTTGTTTTTGGTTTTTTTTTTTGGTTTTTTGGTTTTATTTTCGTTGGAATTTATTTTTTTTAACACATTTTTCAGTTTATTGTTCAATATCAACCATTTATTACACAGAAATAAAAAAAGAAAAATAAATTAAATAAAAGAATTGAAAAATAATACTAAATAATACAAGATTTTTTTTTTTTTTTGACACTTTTCTTATGATTTTTTTGACACTTTTCTTATGAGAAAAATTGGATTTGAAATTAAAAATAAAACAAAATAAAATAAAACAAATAAACTTAAAGAAACAGGCTTTAATAAAAGATTTAAAAGCCAAAGTCAGTTTTAAATTTTCTTTAGATTCATTTGATATATTTTTAATATGCAAGAAGTAATACAAAATTTGTACTAAAAATATAATTATGTATTCTATGATTTACAATTTGGTTTAAAATTTATTTTCTAAACCATAATTTGGTTATAAAACAAAAGACAATTAAGATTAATACTCAAGATAAAATTTTAGTATCATACATTGGTACCATTTAGTGCTATGTATTGGTCTTTTACTGATGTACAATGTAAACTATATGCTGAAGACGGCTGAACTCACATTGCCGACGACAATGATTTTTGGTCTGAGTTAAAGGTATGATAAACTTTTAATACTAAAATCGTTTGCCTTCTTTGTTTAGTACTATAGAAATGTGGTCTAAATTATATACCATTGATATGAAAACTATATTGATTGCACTACAAGTTGTATGTACTAAATACACTAGCGGAAATATTAGTTTTAGTTTATTAATTAAATTTTGCATTAATTTTTTAATGTTTTAGTTTGATAATAGAATTTATTCTTTTTAGTGCAATTAGTTTTTACGCTAATGATTTTATTTCTTTATTTTATATGAGGATATGAAATTTTGCTTCTAAAAGATATAAAAATTTACTAAAAACAATTGTTAAATAAACGCTTTAGATGTTCGGTTTTAGAACTTTTTTATTCTTTAATACTAAATCATTGCTTTCAATTAAGAAAAATATTTTTAGTACTAATAATTATGTTTTTAGTACTAATGAACTGACTTTGAATTTTAAAGTAAAACGTTTTTGTTACAATTTTTATTTGCAATACACTGAGAAAAAGACCAATTGCAAGACCAAAAACAAATTTTTTATAAGAAAAAAGGTATTTAAAAAAGAATTTAAAATAAAATTATAGAAAAACGAAATCAACACACACACTCACACACAAACGACAGCAAATTTTACACATTTATAGGAAAGAAAATTTTAGTACAGACATACAATACAAATAAACTGCAGTTAAGAGTTACTGGTTAGAAAAAAATTGCCTACTTCAGCCTAAGAGGCCTGCTTAAAGGTTATAGGGAGAGTTAGTATTAGACTAAGAGATATTAAAAAAGATTTATTTATAGGCCCTACAGTAAATACAATATAAACCTCGAATGTCAATTTTTTTTTATTTGTTTTTACAAACAAAATTTCAAATTTATAAACAAAAAAGAAAGTGCGAATTATTTGTGAAATTTTGCCAGAGATTTGAAAAAATTAAGTAACAAGAGAGCGAGAAAGAGAGAAAATGGAAGAGTTAAAAGAGCAGAAAAGTGGAGGTGATATAAAAACAGTAAAAAAAAAATTTTTAGTACAAAAGTAGGTGACAGTGAGAGTTATAAAAAGCGTTTCTCTTTTAAAATCTCTTACTTGCATGGCTTAATTTAAGTTTTTTAATTTCGGCTTTTTTTTTTGGTCAATGGCAACACTTTTTTATATTAAATTATTGCTAATTATTTTAAGTATTTAATTTTTTTTTTTTAATGTTTCACCTGATGCTGATGATGGTCAAAATGTTTCTGATGAATGTTGGCCATGTCAGAGGCATTCAAGCCACCACAATTGCTTCATTAGTTTTATATAAAAACTGCTTTTGTGGCGTATTATGAGTGGTACTGCTATGAGTTGGTCCCATTATTTTTGAAGTCGATGATGATGAGCCCCGGCCACCGGCCCAACGTAAACCAAAACCATAACCCATACTGCCGCCACCACCAATATGACGCAGTGAGGCGTGATGGCTTTCAAGCGATATGCAACCGGCGGATAAATGATGGGGGATGTAGAAATTCGTCGATGATGATGATATTGATGATGTGGTTGGTGGCAGTGGTGGTGGTAATGGTTGTTGTTGCTGTAGTAGCTGCTGTTCATGCTGATGTTGCTGTATGGCGGTGGTATTGATGTTGGTGGTATTGGTTGGCAATTTTTGTGGTGTGGGATGAAAATGAGCACGATGCAAAATCGGTTCAGCCGACATGGGCCGATAGGGAATACGTTGTAAGGGTCTAATTAAGATTTTGTTCGAATTGGTTTTTCGTTTTATTTATTTTTTTTTTATTGACAAATTATTTGTAAGGTTTTTTGAGGTTTTCGGATTATTTTCAAAGCAAAAGTAAGAGTAGAGAGAAAAACAAAATATTGGTTACGGAAAGAAAAAAAAATTTCATTAAAAATTGTTCTTTTTTTTAGATTTGATTTCTTTTTAAAAGTGTATGTAATTTGCTAGAGACAGTGTTAAGTTCTTATAAAGAAAGAGTACCGATTTTTCATATCCGTCACGGTCATGCCCAGCCCTGAGTCCGACGATGGACTTCTGCCAGTAGCTGCACTTACTTCCAAATCCACCTCGGTTACCTACACGTAATGGTATGGGTAATATAGTTTAGCAAATTAATTTTTAAACGTTAAGTCTTTTTCTTTTAATTTTTCTTTTGATTTTTTTTTTAAAGAGTATTTTAAAAATAATATTTTATTATTATTGGCCTTGTAAAAAAGCCATTTAAGTGGTGATGGTGCTGGCAAAGTGTTGTTGTTGTATTATGATAAATATTTCAAAAATAATTCGTTAATCTTTAATCCATATCATATACAGTATAGTATAGTAGAAGGAGGTGCTTTATTTGTTATTGTTGATTAATTAAATATTGTAGCGTAACAATTAATTTAAGTTTAAAACAATTTCTTAGAGTGTAAGTTGTGTGTTTAGTGGTGAATTGGGTATTGTAATGGCGGTGGTGGTGGTGGTGATAGTGATGTTTAAAATGCTATTGCTTTGAACGTGATTTAATTAAAACGTTTCTCTAAGGTGTGGTTTTTAATTCGTCACCAATATTTTTGTCAAATTTCTTAATTTCAATTTTTTTTTCACTTTAATTTGTAGAATTTGTTTACTTTCTAGTTTGCAAAACAAAACAATATGATTTCATGACATCTACTTTGTTTTTGAGCTTAGGCATTGACAAGTAATATATATTTTTGTTTTATTAAGTATGATTGACATGCACACACAGTCACAGTTAGATTAACTGTCTGCTTGTCAAATTGACAAGCATCAGACTGACTACCTTGACGATTGCAATAAGAATCTTAAAGTAAACGTGAGAGTGGAATTAATTCATGTCAGTTGTTTTTTGTTGTTGTTTTTACATGTTCTATTTAAATTTAAAAAAAATTAAAGATTGAGTTTAATAATGTTATCGCAGGTATTCAAGGGTAGCGAAAATCTTAGAGAGTAAGATTGAGTTTTCAAAACGGGAGTGTAGATGGTTCGACATGTCTACTCAGAAAATCTATTCGTGGTCGATGTGAATCGCTTAACTCACTGCTGAAATTAAGACAAATACATTGCCTCAGAACGCCGCTAAAGAATACTTAAACGGATAAAAGTAAATACAGCTTACATTAATGAGGCTCCTGCTTACCTACTAGACTACAACTGGAATAACTTTCCTTATGGGTATGCATAAAGGGCTATTCCCCGTTAACGAAGACTTCATTATTGCTATCTCAAACAATTTTTCCCTCTAATTTTTAATTCGTTTCAAACAATTTTTAATCCGAAATAAATTGCAAATACTTTCTTCCAGTAGAAAGCCTAGGATTTGCTTCTATATTTCCTGTCTTACAATTAAAAAATGTTTTCTGATAAAATAATCATTCAAATTTGCAAATGCGATACGAACAACAGTTAAAGTTAACATAAAGCTTTTAACAATAATCAGCCCTGAAAAAAATTATCAAAGCTTTCCTTTCAAAAACGAAAACTTCAATGCTTTTTTGTTTATAAACATTTTACTTTTGTTGGTTAATAATTGCGAATTAAATTGTAATGAAGTAAACAACATTTGCTATAAATAAATTACAAATAAAAAAAGAAATTATAAAATTTCATTCGAATAATTCTACTACAAATAAATACACTTGTAGACAAAACTACAAGAATTAGAAGAAAAAGAAGTAAACTTGGATGCTACTGAAGTTAATATTGGATGATGTTTTGCCTATAGATTGATATGTATAGTACAGGTACATAAGGTAAATGTGCAGCGGCCATCCTCATATATTTAAATGTTTTCATCGGATACATATAAATAATCAATATGGAGGAACATATTGAACTGGCACTTTGAGTAAATTATACTGGATGCACGACATTTGTGCAATGTTAGGCATTAATTCGAAAGTCTGATTGAACCGTTGGGAAACGTCTGCTTATGCCTGGAGGGGAAGGTCTGTTCACTTTTGGAACAGAAAATCTTCATAAGTGAATCGAAGCTTGTTTGAGAATGGATTCGTGTGACATTAGGCCATCTCAAGGTTCGCTTCAGTCTACTACGAAGGCCTTCATAGGGCTTTTAGACAAGCATATTATGATACAATGCATGTCCGGGTTCTGTGGCGTATTAAGCAATGAGATTGCAAATGACCAGGCAATAGAAACAGCTTTTTGTCTAAACAAATCGTGTAATTAAACGAACAAATCTATACAGGGTTAGTTGATTATTTTAGAGTCTATTGGAATATTACGGCAACGTATACGTAGGTACTGAGTACAGACACAAAGCCTATTAGAAACTTTGGTACTTTCTTTAGAACTTTTGTGACTTTATTTAGTAGTGCTATTGTTTAATAATTTTTAGTACTTTTTTGCACCTTTTTTAATTTAAATCTTTCACCAAAGATGTCATAAAATCATGTTTATGCTTTCAACCAAAGTATGTGTGTGTGTGTGTGGGTGTGATTTTTACTTTCGAACAATTCAAAAAAAAAAATGTGTTAAAATAAAAACGTTAAAATTGTAATTCAACTATAAAAATTGACATTCGGCACTTATAAACAGCCTACACTG
>QOCX01001189.1:0-43209 GCA_005959815.1 Sarcophaga bullata | reverse complement strand
ACACACAACATAAGTGATGTTATAAGCTAGGTTGTAATCCTGACTGAAGTGTTGTAGTGATCAATTGTGTATGTATAGTCAAAACAAAGTCCCATATATATCGTTGTATGTAGACTTCGTTTTCATAGTCGGTTTGTTCTTCGAACATTCTTGATTGTAAGTTCCTTAAACAGGCATGACTCAACATAAACAAGAATCACAAAATAAGTATGAATAAAGTACGGACACTACAATACTCACTAGAAAGTTGAGTGTTTGATCTGATTGCTGCTCCGAGTTTTTTGCTTGTGTGTCTTTTTTCTTTTGTTGCAAATGCAACAATAACTAAGACTGTAAATTTTGATCAACTGCTTACGAATCCACTCGAACATTTATGAGTATTATAGGTTTTGTCTAGAATTTTTGAATCTAAATGAAGTTTTCGAATGTTAGTGAGTTTCGATTGTCATTGCAACTTTTTACTTATAATCATTTTGTAGTGAGCAACAATGAATCAGAGTAGTGAAAGTGCAGTACTGGTGACTCCACTCCATACTCCAAGATTTCATAAGTACTTTGTGAGTAGCAAAAATGTATGATTCTTGCTCATTCTAGATGTAGACTTATTTCTTTTACTGAAAGTGTATCATATGAGAGAACCAAGGACTTAAACTTGTTTATAATCTAGTCAATTTCTTGAATACTATCTCATCAAATGTAGTCGCCGTAGTCTAGTAGGTAGGGTGTATTATTTTTAGACGAAGGGCCAAGGTTCGAATCCCCGGTCAGACATCAAAAACGAACTATGAACAAATCTTTCTTCGGCGTCTTCCTGTCAGCAGTTTTGTGGCAAAAACTCTGAGAGCATAAATTGCCATGAAAAGTTGTCAAAATCTTGTCGTTCGGAGCGACTTTAACTGTTAGATCCCGCCACTCATGTATAAAAAATCTAACACACACAAATAAGTGGCATTGGAAGCTAGGTTTGAAATTGAATTGCTGGAAGGTTGAAACGGCCAATTATTTATGTATGTATATATATATGTCTCAAATAATGCTTCAAAATTTGATTCAAATTGTTTCTGTTAATACCACTATACTGCATTTGAGATGAAACCATTAAATGATTACCCTGTATATTTATATGATTAGGGAAAGTTTCAAACGTATTTATATTTTCAGTAAATTTAGTTGTAATGCCGTAAGCAAACAAATATGAAATTTTCCACCAAAAAAAAGGAATTCTACGAATTGATAGAAACGTAATAATCAGTAAAATAGAAAATTCAATAGAATTTTATGTGTCAGCAATGGAAATGCAAATACCCAACAACCGTATTAAATTGCAAAAACCAATCGTTTTAGTTTTCTAATGTTTTGCATATACTGACGTATATATTTGTAAACGGTATTTATTTTTTGCTTTCTTTTTTTAACTCTCATTTCAATTTATGCTTGGAATTCTGGCAATTTAAAAAAATTTTTTTTTCTAGAAATTTTACTAAAAATGGGTTACTCACTGCCTGGTGGAGTAAGCTTTAAAATATGCAACGTAGTCTGTATGAATATCTTGATTTTATATTTTAAGGAAATACGGAAGTTTTCTTTGCTATGTTTCTTTGGAACTTGGTGTATTCCATGTATGCTGCTATTGCCTTTTCAATTTTAGGCAACTTGTCCAGCTTTTAAAATCTGCTTAACATCTTACCTGTTTTCAATAGACAGAACATGTTATGCTTGTTAAAGTTTATGCTGACTTTTAAGCTTTATGTGTGTCCTTTTTTTGCTTTTACTTTTCCTTGCCTATATTTTTACAAGCACTTCTTTTTTATTTTTTTTGTTCATCGTTTGGTCTGCAGTCAGTTAAAGAGCCCAGTTTTTCTCTTTATAATCACTGAATGAAATGAAAAACTTTTCAGCACTTATTTTCCAATGCAACTCAACACAAAAGACCATTATTTTCTACTTTTTTCTCTCACTCTCTCTCTCTCTCCATGTTTCTCTTTCCCTCTCTTTATTCCATTAGTTTAATGTATTGAAATTTTCATTTCATTTAGTTTCGTTTCAAGAATTTTTTCGTACAAGTTTAGGTATTTAGTTCAATCGCATAAATTAACACAATTTAAATGAAATTTTAAAGATTTAAATAGGCGCGATACGAAGAAATGTTTTAAAAAAAGTTTAACTTTTCAAATTAAATGGGAATTAAAACAGATATGGACAGACACTTTTAGACAAAAGTGAATCAAATCAGAGTCTAATAACGAAAATATTGTTATTGCAAGCTATTCTGTCAGACTGTCCAGTTAGTGATTTTAAAGTTGTGTACCCCTATGGTTTGCTAAACTTTAAGTATCGAGGGGTGGTTAGACCAGAGGACTGAGTGTTTGCGATTGTCTGATTGCTTGTCTGCTACATTTCATAATTGGCCATTACAACCCTATCACTCAGAATTAGGGCCTAGCTTCTCTGTTTGCCTGTTATTATATGTGATTACTTGCAATATGAAAAAGGAAGTGAGAATTATTACTAAACAACAATTCTCAAAAAAAAGGGACGAAAGCTATATGCACTGGCCTTTACATTCCCCATCTTTTATTTCTCCTTATAAACAACATTTTCTGCATATAACACATGAAAATAGAATTAAAAAAAAACAGATGACATAGAATTTGTTATGATGATACATTTTCTATGACATTTTTCCTCAACATAATTTAGGTTCGAAATAGATTAAGGCAGCCGTTGTGCTGCCAATACATTACTATTAAACAGAACATAATTTCTCTCTAAAGGTCACCATGTGCTTTCCAATTGCTTGACAATTATTGTGTCTAGACTCCGGCCTCATTTGTTCACTGAAGCCCAAATATCACAGCATTTTGTAGGGTCTTTTAACCTGTAGGCAATTACTTAAATGACATAGAGTTTGGCAAATTGTGTCGCTCTTTCGAAAAGTCTACTCTCCTTTCTTTTACTTTTCCATTGTAAGTAATCACGTCTGATATCAGACAATCAGAAACACCAGAATATCTGGATGGGAATCGAACCTTCGGCCTCTGCACTTGAAGTTTAAAACACTACCACCTTAGTCAACGGGACACAATTGGATCGATTGAACTTGCAACACATAACAATATGGCTGTGAAATTGTTATTCTTCCTTACGTTTAGGCTTAACAATCCACTATCGTGACTTTTATTGGAACTTTTTCAAAGTTTTTACGTTTTCAACAAAAAATTTCAAAAATCTAATTTCACTTGCTCTATAAATACTACAAAACTCTTCAATGCCTTCATATGTCTTCTATATTGTAAAATAAAGAACAACAAAGTAATTTTATTGTTTTATCCGTAATAATATTGTACAATTTTAAATTCATTGTTATTACTCTAAGGATTTCCTTTAAACTTTACATATATATTTGTTCCTTCTTTTCTTTTTTTCCTTTATTTGTTTCTCAATAAATTGGAATCCGTTTTGTAAACATATTGTTTTGATTTCTTTTACCCTAAATATGGAAAATATTTTTGTTTCCTTACAGGATTTCAAGTTTTTTTTTTTTTTTTTTTTTTTTTTTTTATTAACACACACAAAGATATTCTTATGAATTTGAATGATTTGGAAACTTCTGTTCAATTCCTGCTTTCACGAGCTCTTTTTGAGATTGACAACAATCAACTTGTAGTTAGGCTTCCTATTCATTATTTTTGGGCGGGTCTGAATAGCAAAATTCGTCTAACGCATGGTGTTTTGAAATGTTTGAAGATTGTATATTCAGACGACTAAATTTGAAACTAATTTCTGGACATAATTTCGATCTCTTCAAAGTTAATAAAATCTGCGACGAGCAAATTGGTTGCCCTTCGATATGATGTTCAAGGACTTTCTAGATATTGAGTTCAGGAAAACTAGACTTTTAGGTGTAACAAGACGGTTTTATATGCCGGATTTACATGGTAAGGCACTTACACACAGGTGAAGAACCTTTAGGCAGAGGTCACCGACTTTTTTTAACAGAAATCAATATCCAGAAGATGGCCTTTGTTTTGTACAATCCTTGGCTTGGAATACTTTAAAGTAAGTCGGCGTAGAATGGAAAGAGGGTGTAATAGGCGAAATATTCGTGTTGGCCTGTGTTATCCTTCATTATACAATCTGCGGTACTCTCTTCAAATTGTATAATATCTAATACAAGCCTGCCCTGAGAAATTTCAGGGTGCTGCTCGGTGTAAAAAACGACAATTTTAATCCTAGCGCTTGATATTAAAGGGAAACAGAACAGAGGCTCTGCTGAAAATCGAATCTATAAATCAGAACCTCGCAGGTTAAAATAATACCTTCTAAACTATTTTCTAGACTACCTTCTAGACTAACTTCTGGATTAACTTTTAGACTACTTTCTAGAATACATTCTAGACTAGCTTCTTGATTATTTTCTAGACTAGCTTGTTGATTTTTTTCTAGATCTCAGACTACCTTCCTAGAACTAACCTTCTAGACTGCCTTCTAGACCTACCTTCTAGACTACCTTCCAGGCTAATCTTCTAGACTTACCTTCTACACTTAACATTTATTTGTTTATTCTTGTCTACAGTACATTTTTGTCTATTCTTCCCACCAACAAAATATTAAACCCTTCAAATACTAGCATAAATTCTTCATCTTAATTTCTTCGTCTCCCTCTCTTTGAGTTAAATAATCAAGGAAGTGTATTCATAAAATGTTCATCCCCTTCTCCTGGAGACTAAAAACAATAAAAAGAAGGAAATGAAGGCAGTAACCGTAACTTGAAGTCGTACTTTAAATCTAGAACTAAAGCATAAAGAAAGACAAGAACGATTTTTATGCGAAAGAAAGAGCATGGAATAAGAAAAAGCAAAACAAACATCGAATAATATTGATAATCCTTAATGCATGAGTTTGCCTTAAGCAAAGCATATGCAGATTTCAAAAACCACAATCGTATGTAAATTTTCTTTTTTTTTCTTATAATTTTTGCCTTCCTTTTTTTTAATTCGCTCTTTGCTTTTTGATACAACAAATACTAGAAAATCAATTTTCCTTTTTAACCAACTTTTTCCAAGGGGTGGTTATAAATTTTGCAAACTTTTAACCAAAAAATATATTGTGATTGGATACCACAAGGGAGGAAGTTACATACATAAATACATACATATAAGACATATTACATATTAGATGACATACTTATTTAAATAAAGATAGCTGGAGGTGTTTATGTAGGAGAAAACCTATTGAAACAGAGAGTGCAAAATGAGTGTTCCACAATTACTTTCTAACGGAAGTATGAAGTTGAGTTTAATTTCATTCAGTATGAGTTCGATGTTGGTTTCAATTATATACGTCCGTATTACAGATGTAGACAGGCTGGAATAATCAGCATATCACTCCTCGCTAAATGCACGGAGGCTTTATTATGCATTGAATATTTTAAGCTTGATTCGTTTGTATATTTTGGTTGCTCGTCCAAAGTAGAATCGTCTTCATGCCACTCTTGTCTTGCCTAGAGCCCGCTGTTTCTAAATTTTCGTTCTATTAATTGAAAAGGCGAATATCGTTTCTGGCTACAGGAACCTTACAGTCAGCTCGACATGCACAATTACGTAGATTTTCTTCATCAACACACTAATACTTTAGCAATGTCGTACAGATGTGAGTTTTACCTAGAGAGGGAGAGAGAAGTTTCTGAATTGTCCACTTTGTATCCAAGAAATATAGGTTCGCAATGGGCAAACAGATGAGCTTGCGAGAAAAGAGGAAAGCCTCCACATCACTGATGGGATCAGATGTTTTTGAAAAGGTATGCTCAGCGCCGTGGTCTAGTAGGGCAGTGTGTTGGCTTATTAGACGAAAGGACAGGGTTCAAATCCCCGGTCAGACATCAAAACGAAATATGAAAAAATATTTCTTAATCGACTTCCTCCTCAGCAGATTTCTGGCAAAAACCTCTGCGATCGAAATAAAATTGCCAATGAAAAATTCCTCAAAAAAATCTGTCGTTCGAAGTCGACTTTAAACTGTAAGTCCCGCCACTCTAAAATTAACACAAACAATATAGGTGTTGTGAGAAGCTATGCCGTAAACCTGACTACAGGGTTGTAATGTTATGATCAGCTAAAGTTAAAAAAAGGAAATCCTGAGTGGGGTTGTCTCGCATTTAACATGCAAATTCAATCGCATTGTCACTGAATACATTCCTGGAACCTGTGGGGCCATTAATGTAACTCCAGATGCATAACAAGTGTTTGGCAGAGAATTGTCAGTATTGTGCCTTGCTGGATATGCAAATCTGAACATTTCCTCAAACAATTTTAAGCGTATGGCAATATAAAAAGCGACCGCAAAATGGACGAATAGGGCAAATGTGTTCCGTTCATTTTTCTTAATTTTCTTTGCGAGTATCAAGGTGAAAATCTGGGCGGTAATAGATATGCCAGGTCTAACACCACACTGTCTACCAATTTATTACTTCTGTCATTGAAAAACTGTGACTGTAATGCGTTGCCTCCTTGATTTAATTTTGTTTCATTTGATTTAGGCACATGATACTGTAATTATTGTCTGGCTCTAGGATTTCACCGAGGTTGCTCTAGATTCTATATTGGTCACCATTGTTTCCATTCACATCTTTAAAGGAAGAAAGGTATTTATCAACGCAATATGTCTAGTATTTGACATTCGCTTCTTAACCACTCACTGCTCAATTTACGTATTTTTTCTAATGCCAGAATAGGCCTTTATTTAGCACAATTAAATAAAATTTAAATAACATTTGAATAATTTTTTAAATCAATAATGCTTTAAAATTTTTAAACTAATCTGTCTTCAGAGTAAAGTTACAATAATTTTCCTTTTGTTGTGTGTTGTCAATATCCTTGTGTCAACTACCGTATATATTTGCCACAATAGATGAGAAAATTATAAATTCTGTTTCAATATGCGACACAAACACAAATAGAGAGAGAGAGAAGAGAGAGAGAGAGAAGAAAGAGAGAGAAGAAAGAGAGAGAGAGAAGAAGATTTACTCACTTACCATTAAATAATGTGTATGACTTAATTTTGTTTTCAAAAGAGAAAGAAAGTAAAATGAAAAGTCCTTTCCACCCCGCCATAGTTTTTGAATTATCCTGATTACAATACACATGCCTTTTTATTTTTTTATTATATTTTTTAAAGTATAGTTAAGGTGTTAAAGCATACATGTGAGAGTGAGAGTGTAGAAAAATATACTGTAAATATAACCTGTCTGTGTGTGTGTGAATATGTTGTGTGACAACAACAATGAACCTAATGTATAAGGGGGTAATAACAGAGAGAATAAAATTTACATAATCTGCTTAGATGACTTCACGTTTTGTGAATAATACGGTAAAAAAAAACTCACACACACACACACATATTAGTATACTTGCAACAACGCTGTTTGACAAGTGTAACAAAAAAAAAATAGCGAAGGCAAGAGACTTAAAAACTAAGTGTAAAGGACATTTGTACTACCAACCAAACAACAGTGTAGTTATATGCATGAAACTGTGTGCTACAATAACTTAAGATACACACACATATACAAAACAACTCTCATTATTATCCTATAAACCAATATAAAACAAATTTACTGCGGTATATGGAGACATAAACATCAAATCCACACAAAAATAAACAAACAATACGAGAGAGAGAGAGAGAGAAGAGAAAGAGAGAGAGAGAAAGAGAGAGAGACCGAAGAATTTGTCTTTCCGTTGTTAAAAAATTCCTTTTCTTTTTGCCTTTCTTTATTCATATCATCCTTTGCTGTTTTGGAGGTGTTAAAAGCCAAAAATAAATGAAATAAAATGGCAAAAAAAAAACAAAAACTTTCCGATAGAAATCTTAATGGTAACGTTAGTCGTTGGCAGGTTATTTCTATGCGTGTCCTTGGATTTGAAAAGTTTATCTTGAACGAAAAATTTGCTTGTTAGCATGTGTCAGTTTGCGGTTAAGTGGTAATAAGTATGTTTTTTCATTTTCTTCTTCTTTTTTTTTTTTTTTATTCCCACCGCAACAGCAACAGCGTTGAAATTGATAAGGGTTACAAGGAAAATTTATTTGATTGTTATTGATATGTAGTGTGGCGTTGGTGGTGTATTTTAAAACTGATTTACATTTTTTTTTTGCTACTTTTTATGTTTTTAAAGTTTAAATTATGATTTTGAAATTTTGGTGGAATTGCTCAATTCATGATCACGAAAAAACTGTGAAAGTGGATGTTTAATTATTGTTGCGTACTGTATAAGCACTGTATTTGGAATGTAGTTAAATAGTTGATGGGAAAGTAAATTCTTTTTTTGTAGTTTTTAAACATAAACCGAATTTATTTCCATTTTCCTAAATTAAAACACAATGAAGATGTCTAAGTAGGGGCCATCCCCATTGAAGTGTTGTTTTATAAAAAAAAATTTAAAGTATTTTCATCAATTTTAATCGAGATAAAAGAAAAAATTTAAAAATACAGAGGAATATGCACTAAACACTGGTTCGCCTGATTAGCGTTTGAAACTTGACTAATGTAAACAAAACTTACTTGTGATCACTACCCTTAAGTCAGGATTTTAGAGCACCACCGTCTTAACACTACACTTACATGTATGGCGGAGGACCGAATCATTATTGAACACCCTCAAACATATATTACCGCGCATAATTTTAATTACGAAAAAGGAGAAGGCAATCTACAGGGACATATTCTCTCTCATTCTCGGCATTTCTTTTAACTCAACTTCTAAGGATTGCCTTGCCGTAATAAGAACTTTTTCTTCAACAATATGTGTGTGTGAATCCTGCATTTTCGAATGTTAAAAAACTACAGAGATTACCTCGAGGTGATGGATCATGTTCGCTGACGAAATATCAAAGAATACAAAGAAATATCAAATCAATTTTACAAGCTTAAGGCACACAGCACATTTTTATGTATGTCCAAGGATATTTTCCAATTATTTTTACAAAATTTTACTCTTTATAGAGCAACCATGCTGCTAATTTTTGTTAGAAAGATCAAAAAATACACTCATGGTTGATGTTGTAAATGATCACCGCCTTTAATTGTTGCGCTGAGTTGGACTTGGAGTTAAGATGCCCTAGTCCTAGTAGATTATGTCGTTGCTTAGTAGGCGGTTTAGGGAATGGCTCAAACCCCAGGTAATACATCTCCTATGAGAAAGGAAATATAAACAATTTTACTTCGATGACTTCCTATCACAGATTCTGGCACAAAATTTAGAGTAAAATAATAAATAGCCATGAAAAAGAATTCGTCAAAAAACCTATCGTTTCGGTTTGGACATTTTAACAGCGGTCCGCGTTGTTTCCTTAAGGCGTCGGATGGCTAGTAGCGTAGTCGTTCGCTTATTAAGCGAAAGGCCAAGGGTTCAAATCCCCAGTCAGACCAATCAAAACGAATATGAAAATAAAAAAATATTTCTCGGCGACTTCCTCTCAGCAGATTCCGTAGCAAGAACTATGAGAGCAAATAAAACTTGCCATGAAAAGTTTCTCAAAAAAATCTCTCGCTCGCCAATTATTTAAAAGTATAGTTCTAGCGTTAAGACCATTCCCAACTGACATACATTTGTAGGGCGGTTTGTGCATTCTTTGCCTGTCAAACACAATTTATTGGATTCGATTGTTCCCATGCAGATAAAATCGTAATCAATCTATTGCACATTTCTTTATTAGCTGAGAAAAATGTAGTATCAATTTCCTCATTCCTCTTAAGTTCATCGTGTCAGCTAAGATCGTTCTTTGACAATAAAACGTCTTATTCGCATACTCGTTGTCTTAATTAAAGGCGTAGATATTCTCTTCTCTTCCCTTATTGCTGTAGTAGTACAATTGAAATATTGAGAAGATGAAAGGAAAACGCCTTTGTTTCAATGACTTTCTAATAAAAGAAAATAAAAAACGAAAGAAAGATGATATTGCTTAAATATCCTGTTTTTACATGGTATGTTGACTCTACTTTGCTTGCTGCTTGGTGTTGAAAAACTGTTTCTATTTTTCAATGTCCTTTCCCTTAAATGTCTTTTTTCATACACAGACACACACAGGCACACACAATTTATTGTTACATAAATAATTATGGGCCTAGATATTCACTTTTGTTTTCACAAAACAACTAAACGTGTGACGTTCTTTGTCAACAGACCAGCGCGTGCTCTTATTCTTATGCTGTTTATCGTTACTGTTTGGGCGGTTTGTGTTGGGATTTTCCTTTCCGTTACACAATATTTTCTATATGATTATGAATGGAATGGAGCGGAAACAAATGCCAAACATATTTTGCAATCAAAGATACGGGTTAAAAGGAAGTGATGGACTGCCCTTGTAGATCAGACAGGCACAAATGAAAGCAAAGCCAAATCAAAGCACTTGAACTAAAACAAAAGAATTCATAACCATATGGAGCATCTCATTTAAAGTATCATTATCTTCTGGGGCATTATTTATGCAACCAAAAATGCTTTCCAAAGCGACAGGTTAAAGATGTGCCTACTTTAATATGCTTTTATGCGTATACGCATAGGACAATATATGGCTGGGCTGGGTATCATCAGTTTATTTTAAATGAACATTTAAAATGCAAATACCATTATAGTACAATTGTATTTATTACAGCCATTGGTGAAAGCTGGTTGAGTGATGGTAATCGATTTTCAATAAAATTAAACATTTTTCAAGAAGGTCGTATGTTGTAGGATTTAAAAATATCATCAGAGTTCAGGAGTACAGTATAGGAATTCAACAGTCTATCTCGACTTTTGTTCATAAATTGTGAAGCATCACCAGTCCAGTCTAATCCAACTAAGGCATTATATCCTGTAACAATTCTCTTCTGGCTTTCATCGCTCATCCGAGAAACTTATCTGGAATGGACATGCGCATCTGAGTAGATTATCCCAATTTCTGCATGAAATCAATCGCACCATACCCCATAAATCCATGGAGTTATTGATCCAACGTCACTCATGGTAGAGAGCCACTCCTCAGTACATTATACTCACAGTCCGATCGAGATATTTGTTTTCGACGGAGAGATTGTGTACGGCGTCACAATCAAAACCGTGCGACTCTAGACAAAACTCCCAAGACTAAGTCCTAACGACGTATGACATCACTTTCATCATGAGTGTTACCTTACTGTATACATAAAACCTATATCTCATCACGCACTCCTGATATTGGACAATTCGTTCTTGCCTGACTGTATCTCCAAAGACACGCACTCTGTCTAGTTTCGCGTGCGCGTAATTTTCGTTTGATACCGGAAACATGTTTTTTGTGGATGACATACATCAATTTTCAATCTTCCAACAATACGACTGTATACGTTAGGGCATAAGCATGCGGTTTCTATATAAAATCGATTTCGATCATATGTGAGCCCTTGGCCTCTCTGGTATGAATCCTTGTGAGAGCATCGAGCTCCATACTACCAAAGTATCATAGATACCAATTATTGACGTATGGTGTCTATATGATCAACCTATGTACATTGATGTAAGACGATTTGTCAGAACGCTACAGCCGACCATCTCAAAATAACCGATGGTTTACCCAAACCTATTACCGATTGCACGGTCGATACAGAGACTTTCAACATATTCCTACAAATAAATTGAGCAATCATAGATAGATGTTAATTATACTTTAAACCAATTTCTTAAGATGGCCCTTTTGGTCAAATCTGTCAAATGGTAGCAGGATAAGATTCTATCTTGTAGCACCAAGGGTGCCGGGTTGTATTTTCATGGGTCCTGAAAACTGAAAGTTTTGCTAGCGGCTGATCAGTTGTAACTACTCCGTTGAAGGTGGTGTTACATTTTCCTGAAAATTTTAAGTAAATAATTATCGAAACAGCCACGCTTTGATCTAATACTATCTAACGTCATCTAGATACCCTTCCTCGTCATGTAAAGCCTTGTAGCTTCTAAGGAAAATTTTAGAACAATTAAATAACTCTTAAAGTGGGTTCTCTATATGTTATCTATTCAATAGCCAACGACTAGTATGAAAGCTTACTTGTCCTTCCCGAAATATTTATTTTTTTTAAGGACATAAGCGCTGAGCTATTTTCAGCTAAATTTATTCTTCTTCAAGACGTTTTAGTAGGAGACTTAGCGTCATTAGAGTTAATAATGAGTGCTAGTTGCCGTTTAAAGGCAAACTTCACTTGGCAATCTATATGATCGCATTGCGTACTCTAGTGTAGAGTGTAGCTCCCTTGTCATGAATTACGTTGGATGCCGGATCTTTAAACCACCTCCGAGCTTCGGATTAAAACCGGCAAGTTCCATTAGCGGTTCGTGTCGCGCACCGATTACCCAGCAATTCAAACGTTCTGTCCTATATCAAAAAGTGGCTGGGCACTCTATTTATTAAAGGTTTTGTACCCGATTTTTGTTATTCACACTCGCTGGAGCGTTTTGGCCAGTAATCCTGGTGAGGGCAGATCGGAGCTTGGTCGAAACGGAGATTCCATAACTAACCCTCCACGTCCGCTTGAATTGTTCTTTCTCCGGAACCTGTTTTTTCTTTTTCTTAAATTGTTGTGTCATTAGTGGATAAATGCAAGGCGTGAACTTATCTTATACTCCACTGTAACGTAATACAGTGTCGTCTGCTTGAAGATTCATGGTAAAGGTATTAATTCATTATATTATCTTCTACATTTGCTATTATCTATTAAAATATCGTGTATCTTACGTCAATTCAAATAATATTCTTTCAATTTCATTATTGTCAAACAGATTTGAACAATATGAATGTCTGCCATTCCATTCCATTCATTGAAGATGTTTCCAAGAATATTGAGCCTTTGTTTTATTTTATGCACACTACCTTTCTTAACTGATTGATGATGATACAATACAATCCATTGTTTACAAATTCCGAACGAAATCTTTTTTATTTTCATCGCCATAAATCCTTAGGATTCTTGTCAACGAATTTTATTCATTAAAGGTCTTTATTTGTTTTAATTTCTTATTATTTTTCTTGTCTTATTTTCTTTTGGTAGCTGATCTAGTAATTATTTCTTTGTTTTTTCTTTTGTTTCTCTGTTACTTTCCTATTTCTGTTCTCCATTGCCCGCCTTTAACACACATATAAGCACAATCCATTGCAATTTTACCGTCCACTGCGTATGTAAGAATAAAATTCTTTACACAAATATAATGACAAAAAAAATTAAAAGAGAGAAGAGAAGAAGAATAAAAAATATTAAAAAGAAATTCATGCAAACGACTTTTATAACATTTCTTACAACACAAACTATGGCAAACATGATCAGCAGCCAGCAAGAGCTTACCTATAGCTTCTTGCTGCCAGTAACTTACACAGTGATTTTTTTTCCCAACGATAAAGACAACAAAACTCAGCAACAGCAGCAGCAGCAGCTACAAACGAATCCAATTTTTAAACGCCCATTGAAAAATATTTGTTTTTCTGTTTCGCTTTCATCCAAAAATCTTTTTTTTTTTTGCTTTTTCCTGCTATCATGCATGTGTGGTATGAATATTGAAAAAAGAACAAACCTCTGCCCAAATATTCTGGCATTCATCGAAAATACAAGAGATTATGTAGATACAAAACATTTTCTCTCTCTCGTCTCTCTCCTCTCATCTTCTAAAAAAAAAATTCCGAAATAAATGTTGAAAATCTTATTGAAATTTTCTGTGTGTTGTGTGTGTGTGTGTGTGTGTGTGTGTGTGTGTGTGTGGTGTTGTGCAAACAATGTCTGGAAAAGAACTGTTGCATAAAATCGCAGTTGATCGCTGAATCCGTGTATCTTCTTTCTTTTTCGTGGAATTAAAATGTGTTCCCTGTACCGTAAGAGAATAAAAAATATTCTGTGTTGCACTGTGTAGAACTAATACTTGTTGCTTATTACATTAGCAGACAAGCATTCCACACATAATTTATAATATTTTCTTAACAACCACATATCGTTTTAAACATGCTGGGACAATTAGTAAATATTGACAGTTTTATACTAACCAACCGAATCGAAGCAGAAATACTTTGCTTTTGAATTTCTGAAAAGATCTTTACAATGGAGCAACCAGTTTGCTGGATTGGAGAAGCGAATAACCTTTCTAAACAAATCTATCATAATACCCTCTGGCGACCATACGGTATAGAAAAACTATAGGTTGCTTATATGCAAAGCAGTTTGAAAATTTTCCCATATTTTTCGAGCCTCACAGTACCTCAGTGGTAGGGTCAATAATGTGGCAATGGCATTACGAAATGTTTGCCCTTTAAATGCTCAATTCTCTCTAGTTTGCCGGGTCACGCTGCAGACACACAGACAATATAGCTCCTAGCGGTGTGAAAATCACAGCTTTCTGCGCGGCCAATTGACTCAACCCTAGCGCCTTCCAGCTAAGTAAAATCCAAGTTTGACGCAACCAAATCTATTGTGGTCTGAGTTGTACGGGCAAGTTCCACCACTCTGTTGAAAAACAAGCATTGCCACCATCCAATACTGTAGAGAGCGGGTGCGTTGTTCTCCATTTTCAACAGAAATCTGTTAACATGAATGCCTTCCCGCTTCACACAGCCACCAAACTCAGTCAGCTGGCTACTCTACTGGGTGCATCGGCTTCTGTAAGATCACTCATTGATTTTCCACAGAGGTTTTCTACGGTTATCATAGTACGATTGTGCTGTCACCATTGACCGTAATGGTTGCGCTATCCTCATTTTCAAATAAATATGAGCCAATGGTGCCTCTGCTGCACAAGCAACACTAAACAGTCACTCGTAATGTGTGTATTGGTAAGACAGCACCACTATATGGCGTTTTGAGCTCCAAATAGCAGCAATGTTTGCTTTAGCGCTCCGAGATGAATATGGAGCTTCATACGAAAAGATGACTTTTTTTTTGGGAAAATCGACATCATCGTGCAGAGAATCGTTGTTCCACCTAGCAAAGCGAATGGTAAAGCCGGTATCAACTTTTAACCAATTGCCATTTTGTATGGCATCATACCGAGTTCTTTTTGCAAGATCGACTTAAACTGGTATGTGAAATGTTCAATTCTTAAGAACTATGACGAGTTCAGAGAACACGCACACTCTCAGCCACCAGCTTTGATATTTTCAGAGATGTCAGAGCCGGGATTGAACCTTTTTATTCGTCAGTTATTTTGCGAAAAAAGAACAAATTTTAGGTTCTTGTTCAGTTAAACTTTTAATGTCTGTAGCTAGCTGATGATTTGTTTACATTAGCAAGTTCTAAAATTAGGGCTGCCATATGTCCTGCTAGAAATATAAAGGATTTTTACAACCTTTAGTAGAGAGAGAAACCACACTTATTGATTCCAAATGGTGATACTCACTAATATTCTAATGCGAGTTCGTTGTTGATATTATTCCTGTTGTAGGACTAAATCCATGTTCATGGCTTGACAAACTTTGTTATTTTTTTTTCACTTAATGACATTACAATACTTTTATTGAATAAAAATTCTTTTTGTTTTTTTTTGATTCAATATTCAATAATGATGCTTAACTGTTTACATTTCATAAAATGGACGATGCCAATAATAATGCTAGCATGAGTAATACTTACTTACGACTGTCATGGTTTCCGATTCGGAAACCGTATTGAATGCGGGTGCCTCACCAGATACTTCACATTTATAAACGCCTGTTGATTGAGAGTGACGCGTCTTAATGCACTTGGTATCGGAGGAATTGCGTAACTGAAATGAAATCAAAATGCAAGAAAAGAAAATAAGAAGAGAAAATAAGAAATTTAGGCAGAAACAGAAAGCAGAAATGAAATAAATTGAAAGGAAATTTTTATATTCTTTGTTTTGTATTGATTTTTGTTACCTTATCTTATTTCACACTGTGTTTTTTTTTTTTTTGTTTTTTGGTATTTTATTTGCCTGAGGTAGTTAAAATAGTTTGTAAAAGTTTTGTTGTCATTTTCCATTTTCTATTTCATTTCATTTCATTTAAATGAGTTTAATTAGTTTTTTGCGGTTTAAGAGTGAATTTTTTTTCTTCTTCTTCTTCTTCTATTTTTGTAAAATATTTTCGTTTTGTATTTGAAATATTTTGTAAATATTTTCGTATTTTCATTTGACTTTAATTATTTAATTTAAAAACATGATTATGCAATTCATTTTTACTTTGACGAATATTGAGGTTAATTTGGAGTTTTTTTTTCTTCCAACAAATAAAAAAAAAAGAAATTCCATTCTTTTTTGTTTTTAATTTCTGTAAAAGAAAATCCACGAAGATAAATGATCATTTACGTTTACGTTTACGTTTTACCAATTCATTTATTTTTATTAAAATTTTCTTTAATTTTTAGCAGACATTTACTTAGCCAGACATTTGTAAAGGAAAATGATTTTACCTTTAAGGATTATATTTGCAAAATCAGACGTTGATTTATGTTTTCCTTGAAATGTATTTCATTCAAGACAGACAGTCTAATACTCTTGTTGCAAAATGAAAAAAAAATGGAAATCTTTTTAAACTAAACGCTTTAAATACATCAAATTCAAATGGTGGCTTAAAGTATGGTGGTGAATAGAGGCTTAATAGAGATCGACTGTCTGTTTGAAACTATATTCTGCATATTCAAATTTATCTAGGAGAACCTAAAAATTTACAAAAAAAACTTCAAGCTTCCTTTCCTATGGCATCACAATGCGTTAATATGTTTGCTCCAGTGAGCTTTTGTAATTAAAACTAGCACTCCAACCTACCTACCTATCTGACTGTCTTTAGAGTTAGCAGCTAAATGAAGTTTCCGAGAGCTTAGACTGTTATGTCCGGTCAGTTTGAAGAATATTGGGGAACATAAGCAAAAGATTAAAAAAAATTCACAATATTGATGAGGCTCAGCTGGCTCGGCCATGTCATTCAAATGGATGATGCGGCGAATTGCAAAAGTCAGCGGAAAATACGTCTTTTTTTGATGAAATCGTGGAAGCCCTGTCGTCGATTGGTGTAACCAATCACACCAACAAGCAGAGGTTCGTGTAAGGCAGACCAAAATCCGTTAATCGGGTTAATTAATGGCCAATTAAGTAAGAAAATTCGTACGTGACTCTAGTCAAGAAATAACACAACAATAAAAATTTGAAAACTATCGCAAGGCAAGCCACACAGCGTCCATCAGGGAAGACATGAAGCAAATGTTTGTAAATATCCAGAAAACTCTCCAAATATCCAGAAAACTTGCCAGTAATAAAAAGTGAATTGAAGTGAAGAGAAGCAAAGTGAAGTGAAGTAAAAGTGAAGGCTTTAAAATTGATGTCAATGTAGCAGAAAAACTGAAACTGAAAGCTGAAACAGGCATAGAACATAGCCTATGCATGAAATAAGTACGGAGATGTCTGAATAAATGAAAGAAAAAGTAGGCAACAAATGTAATGAGAAATCGAATGAATTGTTAAAGAATGAAGCATTATATAAACAATATGCTTACGTACACTAGCTTTCCAACCCTTACGCTATCAATTTCTGCAGCAAGAAAGTACGTCGAACGTTTCTAGCTTGGTCGTTTTACTTACTTTACCAGTGTTTAAGCTTCGTGTTAAGATTGTTTTTTTATCGAATATAGTCTGATGTACGTCTCATTTGCATATCTAAGCTGAGGAACATTACCACATCCTATCCTATATAGATTCCAAGTATAAAATGATAGTCTAGTGCCAGTAGTATAATAGTAGTGTTTTGGCATATTAGACATGAGCCACGAAAGATGAGAAAATATTCTTCAGCAACTTCCTCTCAGCAGATTTCTGGCTAAAACTCGGAGAGTAAAAATATAATAGCATGAAAAGTTTCTCAAAACCAAAAAAATCTTGAAAACTTTAAGCAGTAAGTCCCATTACTCACAACATAAATAGTTATGAGGAACCAAGTAGAAATAATGAACGAAGATTAAAAAATTTTTTTTTATGATTTTTGAAAATAAAAAAGTTAAAAAAGATTTCCTTAAATTCATAGTCCTAAATACATTCTATTTAAAGATTTGCTCTCAACTTCATTAATGCAACCGCATTCATGTCCTCATAGTTAGAAAAGTTTAAAAAAAACTAAAGTTTGTTCAACCACTTTAAACAAGACCACTCTCGTACACACACGCACTTCATAAGATCATTATACAAGATTCGAAAGAGCATTTCAAACATGAAAAACTAAATAAATCCTTAAGGGATATAGTAGCTAGTAGAGGAATAAACGTGACTTTTCTCACTTGTTGACTTTTTTATATTAAAAAAAAAAAATTCTTCCTTTTTTATTAAAAAAAAAAAACAAAAAAGGAAAATCTCTCATATGTCTGACGAAATCGGCAGTTGCAAAGAATAGAAAATTTCGTTATCCTTCCTTTGATTTAAACAAACAAAGCTTAACAATGTATGATCTTTCAGTTCAAGGGATTTTTTTATTGAGACGGAAATATTGCGTATTATTTTTGGTTCTTTCAGTTGTACTTTTGGATTGTTGAATGTTGTTAGCAGATTGTCTGTAATACTCCAATAATGGTAGACAATTTCTTAAAAAAAAAGAAAAAAAAAAGAAAAAACAACCAAGACAAGCTGGAACAATGACGTGACATTGTCATCGTTAAACTTGAGCTAAAAATATTTTTATAATTTATTTCTGTGATTTAAAGTACGTTTGAAAATAATAAATCCGATGCCTTTATAAAATAGGTTCGGAAATAGTTTGGGAGCAAAAAAAAAAAAAAAAAAAACAATCAGTTAGGCTGTTGGTCATTATTGCCATTAGATGGGTCATATCAAAGTTTTAATTTCATTCAGATACCTCAAAAGTTGTAAAACAAACCAACTTACTCCTTAGTTTTCACGATAAGCTAAAAGAGCTAAGTGTTGCATTTAAAGTGCCTTGACCACAAAGCCCCAGCCATCCAGTTTTAAATGACAAAGTTTTCCTCACCTTAGTCTATTATATTCATATTAGGGCAGTGAGGCCAAGTTTCAAAACCCGCCGGGCAAAATATCTCTAAACAAAATGAGAGGTGCAACAAATATCGCTAGGTCATCTATCGGTTTAATTTTAACCTCTGTGTTTCGTATCTGGCAATACTTGTGTCATTCCGTAATTCTGTCACAAAATTCAGTATATTGCTCTCCACTGTACCTAATGAATCAATTTACCCTTAAAAGCCACCGTTGGAATTTATTTGAAATACAGAACAATTAGATCGCAGAGAGGAACAAACAGCTGGCTTGAGATATGGCAAGTTTATTGCATTGTTTGATACGCAAAGGCGTTTTTAGTGCGTACACTCGCCAAATATCGACTGTGGTGACTGAGAGGGAACCCATCACACTCTAATTTACATCGTTCCAAGTATTTCACGCACCAGTTTACATCGAAAAGAAAGTTCAATTGGTTCAATTGATTTCTAGGCTGCATGACCATCCTCTTCGTTCTTGCATCGCTCTAGATAGGCCAACAAAAAAGTACACAATGATAACTTATTTTGTCACAAAAAAAAAAGTTCGAAAAAAAAAGAATTGGGTCGCAGGGAAGGACCACCAACAGTACCCAGATACTAGAAGCTATGCGCTTAAAGTTCAGAAAACTGGTGTCGTTGTTGATGCCCCGCCAAGACATGGCTTGATCGTACAAGTGAGTACCTTCCCAAAAATATTGAAAATGTGGCCTGAGAGTGCTGCGGTGAGTTATCAACATCAACTCGTCACTCTTTCTTCAAGAACCCCGCATCAGTTTACGTACAAATTTTACAAAAAGACTCTCGGCCTATAACGCTCCTACAAATTGAATTGGCATGCATGAATTGTCTTCATGACTATCCGCCTTTGATGTCACTTCGGCGTAGGGATGGGGCCTACGAGAAACTGCACTATGATGTCGTCGTTTGCAAAAAAAAATCATATTTTTCCGAATATGAAGTCTTCATTTCCATCTTGGTGGGTTACGTTAATAACACAAAATTGCCGTAACTTGGGTCTCAGAAACCCCACACCGTAGGTCTTACCAGAATCAAATGACAACCCAATATGAATGACCCGCTTAGTGCAGGGTTTTGTGGAAAAGAGGCCATCATTGGCAATAGTTCTCTGTCAATGAAAGGAGAACCATGAATAACTGGATTCTGTGGTATTCGTCCTTCATGGTATTGATGCTGACACGAGATCTTTGGTTTCAATAGGATGTTGCAACTTGCCACGGCATCTCATGTTACCAAACGGATTTATTGCGTCAAACGTTCGAATGGCCGTTTAATTAGCCGGAAATGGCGATGTCAATTGGGCGTCAAGTAGCTGCAATATTTACACGTTGACACTATTTTAAAGAAGAGTCGTATACCGACAAACCAGAGACAATGAGCACTTTGGAAGGCCAATCAATATTCACGATGCCATTGGTACTCAAAAAAGTGCACGAGAAAATTTGTGCATATCGTATGAGGTACTATGGTGGCCAACAGCCTTTCTAACCGGAACAAACTAAAGTCACAACAAAACGAGATAAATTGAAATAAATTGAATTTCAAATCGTTTTTGTTTCATTGAATTCTTCAATTTAAACTTTTAAATGGCCCACGCTTTACATCACATAATTGGACATTTCAACTCTTTCAGTCCAGAGTTACGTCATAAGCTTCTTCATACCTAATTATTTGATAAGATATGATGCACTCTCTTCTGGCAAATTAGTTTAAAAGTATTTTGTCTCCGTTTCCATTAATCGTGTCCATAATTTAATACCAAGTTTTTTTTTATCCACCCTGACGTATGATACTATTGAAGGCTTTCGTTTAAATATTCATACGCCTCCAAGCGCTTGTATCCATTTTTATAAGGCAGCAAACGTCATGAGTGTAAGTTGTTATGGTGGAGTGTTACACTCAATGAGAGTGGGAGAGTATAAATAAATCTTGTTTTTCTTATTTTCTTTTTCTGTTTTTTTTTTTAATTAAATTTCTCATCTCCCATAATGGCTTATTGCTTCAGAGATAAAGGAATCATCGTATAAAATATGGGCACGATATGAAAAGTATGGTCATAGAGATGGAAGTAGTGACATATTCTTACATAAATTAACCAATAACCGTTATATGTTTCTTTTATTTTCTTTATGTGTGTGTGTGGTGTGTGTTGTGTGTGTTAAGTCTTTGATGAACACAAGAAGAGTAGAAAGAGAAAATTCAGATGAAATGAGATGAAGAGCAAACGAACAGGTAATCAAATGTCATCCCACTCACATACACTAAATGTGCTGAACAACAACAGCAGAAGCAACAGTAATGCTGCAAGCATGTGTGTGGGTGGCATATTGCTATAAAAGAGTGTCTTAAGAAAAAATATTGTTAGGTAGTACTACGTCAACATTAATGCCGGCAAAGGAAATGCCTGCTCCCGGTGGTTTTATTGCGCAGCGGGTACATAACGAATAAAATTCATGGCCATCTTTATACCATCTTCACCGCAATACAATGATTCCACCATCGAACTGTTTAACGGAACCTAAAATGGCAACTCTTAAAGCGCATTATATGATTGGGTATTTTCACTCCGTCATGGTTAGAGAATTGCTAATATCTGCAAAAAGAGAGAGAGGAGAGAGAGAGAGAGAAAAAACATAGAAAAAGAAGAAAAGAAAATAAGTAAAGTTAAGCTAAAAATTTTTGTAGCGAACGGTTTATAGGGAAATTAATATTGTAAAAGAGCTTTCCTTCGGTCTACGTCTACGGTTATACACTAGAAAACAAATTTTATGCTGCCATAACAAATAGTTGCAACGTTTAATTCCCTTATGGTATATAAGCTGCAGCACAATTATCTTGTAACAACTAATGATCATCGTATAAAAAAAAAATTAACGAAAGGAAAATGTATGAAGAACTTAGCATCTAAAATAGAAAACATTTGACGTTCACGTTTTTAGTTGTTTTTGTTTATTCTGTTACAAATTGGTTTTCAACGTAAATTAGATGGAAAACAACGACAACTAAGTATGCAAGACTATTGGAGGAAATGACAAGAATGGAGATGCTTAACACAACAACAGTTGCAGCTGGGGATTTCAACCCTTATGCACTGTCATGAGCATGTATTCGGTATTTTGCTTAGAAACTTTTTTTTGACAAGCACCACAGTGGGAGAAAAAGAGGAACTCTTCATGTATTTCTTATATTATTTACAGTTACTGGGCAAATATAAGGATATAAAGCGCATTTGAATGAAGTTCTTGTTCAATGTTAAGACTTTAAAAAATTCGTTCATTGAAAATTCTTGAGAGGCTTAATAAAATTCTTTTGGAGTAGCAGATTGCCAGTACTTCAAAGCATTATAAGTTTTTAAAAATTGCATTTATACAAACATATATACATACATACATACATACATACATACATACATACACACACAATTTCTCATTCATAACCCTTCAGTTAGGATTACAATCTCCGTTTCTCACATCACTTATGGCGGGGAGCGTGTTAATTTTTATGCATGAGTGTGGACCTACAGTTTAAATATACGAATACGAAAACAAGAATTGTTAAACTTCTTCATGGGCAAATTTTGGTTTACTCCAGAGTTTTTCTGATTGAATATGCCGAGAAGCAGTTGCCTAAGAACTATTTGTTTATATTTCGTTACGTTCGAGATGTTCTGAACTGGTATTTGAACCGTGGCCTTTGTTAATAGGCAATTACGAAATGCAATTTACGCTTGTCTGCTATATCTAAGAAGTGCATCAGCAAACCTGGAACTTAGAAGGTCTTACAGGGATTTCAAAAGCAATATTATGGGGTGGACAAAATATTGAAGGTCTTGCAGAATAAAAGCTTGAGGTTTAGCTCAGATTTCTATCACTGAAAAGGCAAGCAAAAGCTACCCAGTTTTCATAATTAAGCAACCTTATTTAGGCAATATCCAAACAGAATTGCTTAGGTTGAAAATCGAATTAAACATTCTATATAAGCTGGAGGTACGTCGCTTAGATTTTCCTATTGTCAGACGTGAGAAAGCAAACGCAATGGATATATACGGCTGTTATTATTCGGCCCATTATGATTCTGTGCACAAAATGCTTGGTGGGAGAAACCTATTAGCCCACTGTCATTAGGTTAGGTAGGTAGTCATGCTTAGCTTAGTAGACGTAAGTCGTATGGTTCAAACCACAGCTCAAAGAAAAAAGATAAAGAACATTTTTCGACAACTTCCTCTCAAAGCGGTTTTCTGATAAACTGTGAGTATAAATTAAATTGTCCTTAAAGGGTTTTCAACGTCTGTTGTTCGGAATCGATACACAACACAATCGTAAGTGGTGGCAAGGGGGGAAAAAGCTAGAATGTAATCCCAACTAAAGTTGTGTGTGATGAATATATGAGTATGAGTATGGCTTTTGAATATTGTTTCTTGGTAGTACATTCAAGGGCTGAGCCTACTGGCATCGGTGATGTTTGGTGGTTTGGAGAGCCGTATAATTCAGGTGAACAATACATTCAGTATTATGTACACTTGCTGACATATTTAAGGCCAGGCTCTCCTACTGGTGCGTATAGCTGTGAATCGTTTGTAGAAAGTATTTCTGCGAATCAAATTTTCTGTTGTTGCTTAAGTATCTATATATGTTGCTGGGTTACTTGGCAGGGAAAGTTAGGGTTTGGATCGGCTGGGGGAAGGTATCCATTAAACCTAACCGCACTTATTCTTTATCGAATTAAAGATTCCGAAATTGACAAATGATAAGAAAAATTAAGGAGCAACTAAGAGTTCTTAGGCAATTGCGACGAACGACAGACGACGAGTTGGTTATACCGTGGGTACATGTCCGCGGTGGACCTAATGGACCATGGTGCTCACTCACATATGGTGAAATACATCTGCGTTTACTCAACGTCCCAATGTAACAGATTGCCTACACTTGACTACCAATTTGGAAGGCATGTATTTGGACACGACTACCAGATTTATTTTGTTTTTGTTTCGCAGGTCATATGTTAAATCCCAAGAAATTCCTTTTGAAAAAAGCGCTAGATGGATTTAAGTGGGGGTAAGGCAGACTACAGCCTATTGGTTTTTGAAAACTATTGAGTTGCGCAAATATCTTTAACAGGCTTCAAATAATGGTATTGTGGAATATAGAGTTTCGTTAACAGATTTCAATGGATGTCTATTCACGATCCAGTTTGAGAGGTTAAATAAATGCCTGTGGATATATCCTTCGTCCTCTTGATATTTGCTTGCCCATTAACGCTTCCCACTGCTACAGCACTTTTTGTTTTTTCTTATTCAAAAAGTTTTAACACCAAGAAGTACGCCAACCATACTTATGGTAGCAAAGTTTGCTTTGAAGACAAATGATGTTGACGTGTGTCTGGTGAAGTAAAGAAATGTTAAGAAGGAAACTCAAAGACAACACACCAGTAAACAGTCAACGTACCGTCATCATTTTCAAAGAATAACAATAAAAACAAAGACAATTACTTCCAGAAAGAATACAAAAACAAAGAAAGAATTAAAAATGAAATAGAAGAGCTGAAAAGAAATATTTTTAAACACACACACACACACATACCTACAAAACCTTTTTCATAAACAGCATTTATAAGCATGCAAGCACAATCCACTCACACCATTTAAAAATCTCATGCAATACTTGCACGCATTTATTGTGTCACTTTAATTGCGTTGGTATTTGTAGACAGAAATTGTTTTGTTATAAATTTTATTTCCTTTTCCCCCCTTTTCCTTCCATCTGACTCTATCTCTCTCTCCCTCTCTCAATCTCCCTCTAGCAGAGATAATAATAACAACAATAGAAGTGAGAGAATGCAACTGAACAATGAATGAATGAATAAATTTTGCATACAATAACAACAATAAATTCTAAAACAATTTCAATGGGCTATCTGCCCTCCTCCCCTCTCTCTCTCTCTCTCATCACCCCTCTAAACATTTCAGTTGTGTATTTTGTTTTCGTATTTCTAAAGTAATATTAACAATTATCAGCAACCACCAGCATTATTTAAAAAAAGGAACAGGGAAGAGAAGAGAGAGAGAGAGGTGCAAAAGTATTCCAACAGTATTAAGGTTTGTTGTCTGTTCTATTCTTCCCTAGCGAAGCATGGTAGGTTACGCTTGTAATGCGGATAAATGCAGAATAAAAATCCTTTCTTTATGGCAATTTTTCGAAAATATGATTAGATAATTCCTCTGTTGCTGTTGCTGTTGTTATAATGAGCTTAACATAATCTCTTGCCAAAGTAATGCAAGATATCTTGGCGATAATATTATTAGCCTTTGTTTCGAACATCATAGAAGCATAGAATTTAACGTAGGAATTTAAATTCTTAGGAAATTTTAGAGAACTAGGGAGAAAGCACTCCGCGCTTAAAAATTTTTTTTTTGGGTGGCACACATAAATTATCGATGAAGAAAATTGAAGGCAAAAATGTTTGTTTGAACTAAAAAAGTATGCTTGAAGTCGTATATCGCATAGTAAAAACCCGAAAGTATGGAAATTGTCATCTGAATTTTGCTTTTGAATAGGAATAATGAGGTAGCAGAGCATACTTTAAAATTTAATTTTCATAAGCTTAAGCCATATCATTTGAAGACTATACATGACTTCTCTGCTGCCATGTAGTACCATGGCTTGTCGTGCAATATCACGATTCTATTCCTCCCCGTGGGGCACTACCGAGGGCGAAAGTGGTAACTCTATGACAAACTTATCTTCTATGAAGTCGGCATAGTCTAAGTAGTAGTAATGTTGGCTTATTAAGAAGTACGTCCGCGGTTCAGACCCCCAAGAACACACATCTCCAATAAAAACGACTTCAAGCGAATTTCTCTCCAGCCAGACTTTTGGTAAAAACTCTGTGAGTAAATAAAATTGGCAGTGAAAAGTTTCTTAAAAAATCTTTCGGCCCCTTAAACCGTAGCTTCCACCACATCTTGTAAAAACTAACGCACACAACATAACTGGTTTTAGAAGCTTAGATCGTAAATCCTGACCAAAGGTTGTCATGACCAATTATGTATGTATTATGCGAGAATTTCAGTGTTGATATCATATAGAGGCTTGTGAGGTTGGTTTCCTGCTCATAAAAAGTGATAACAAAGCAGTTTTTGGTTTCGAGCCTGCCGAAAACTCAACGAAGCTTTAAGCCCATCAATTCTCTCAAAATTTTTGAAAGGTTTTGATGCTTCAACAGGAACAAACAAAAACGGGTTCAGCAGTTTCTATTTTATTGTAGGGACAAAGGTTGGCATTTATAAAATCTCCACCATAACTTCAATTAGGTTGTTGCTTTATATAGTGAACGAAAAATGGTTCGAGATCGTTAAAAAACCCAGCAAACTCCTAATAGGAGCTTTGAAAGTAAATTAAGTGCTGTGAAGTAGAATGTTGACAAATTCGGTGTAATCAGCCCGCTCATGACTAAAGGAGCAATCCTATATGCACAGTTTCTAATCAGATTGGCTTATGATTTCACTGAATAATTAACTTGTTTTCCTTTCTCTATTGCTCTTATCGCTATTTCCTTCCATTTCGCGCCTTCTGTCATGCCTTATCAGTACTGGATATTCCCGTTACCAGATGGGTAACTCAGTCATTTCCTTCCTTCCATCATAGCTAAGGATAAATGCTTCTGAAATTTTCGCCTATGCCAGATATGGTGTGATATTCATTATCTTTCTTTTCCTTACTGTAAGCATATTTCCAGCAAGTATAGTCTTGTTAAGTCGAAGTTTAAGGGACCTTGTTCCCCAATCTCTAATACCTCACTCTACTGTTTCTGTTTTCTGAGAAACGTTTCTGACTTACGCTCTTCATTGCTATCAACAAGAATTTTATCATCTTAATGGTCGTATTGTCATACAATTCTTCTAGTCTTCTAAGCGTAATATTTGAGCAACTAAGGGGATATAATCGACTTTCTAATCAAATAAAGAGCGTTGGAACGTGCCCTAAAAGTGTTAATTGGTAATCCTTGCCTTTCTTTAATCATACTGGTTGCATAAAATATTCTTCGACGTACATTATCTTGCCTCACTAAAGTCCAGAAAATGTCTTAATTAAAATGGGGGGGTTCTTTCAATGCGTTATCTAGCTATGGGGATCAGTTTAAGAATGTGTTTCTTAAATTCGATAGGATTTGATGATGTGGAACTCTTTTAATGTATTTCCTGCCATGACATCAGTTGAAATTCCATTTTTCTAGTCGCCATCTCTCTGTTTTCACTTATTCGTCCTCATCCCACCCTTCATCGCTCTTATACCTATCTCGTGTCTCCCTATTCTCAAAACTTTATTTACCTCTTTGCATTTATTGCAACATATTATTGAATTGAATTCTTAATACGTTTCCAATTATTTTAATCGTCCTGTAATAATGTCTTTTTAAAATTCCCCTTTAATTCATGAAATCATCTCAGGACAGACATTTTGAAAAAATAATTTCATCTTCAAGTATTTCAAATTCCAAATTGTAATTCGTAATGTCATCATTTGTATACTCTTTGGCATTTCACTTACAGTGTCAACTTTTGTTGTCTGTAAATTCCCAGTAAAAGAAAAGGATAATAAGGTACAAACAACTGTTACTGTTGACATGTTATTGTTGTTGTTGTTGTTGTTTTGTTTGTTGTTGTTGTTGCTTGTTAAGTATTAACATTATTACAATTCCGTTTATATGCAATATTTCTATTAAAAGCACCACTTCTCTCTCTCTCTCCACTCACTCTCTCTCCGACAGTGTTTTATCTTTTGTTGTAGGAATAAATTGTATTTTAGACTAACAATAAAAAACAACAACAAAAGCCAGCTTTAACAATAAATATCAATGACAATATCTTCTGCATGCATTACAATAACACTAATATGTGGTAGTGTACTGGCAGGAAAAGTTTAATGCAATGACAGCAACACCAGTAGCAGAACAATATCAGCAGCCTCTCTCTCGCTCCTCTCCCTCTCTATGTCGTTATATACTCTGTAACAGGAAAAACTAACTGTCATCAACTGCATATATTTAGTAAAAGGTTTTAACATTATAAACCTAAACATACGCACATAAACACTTGAATGTGTATTTGTATGGGTAAAGTTTATAAGAAAATCATAAATTAAAAGCATTTGTGCGTCTCTGCTACACATACCCGTACACACACTTAGAAATAAACACAGTCTCTAACTGTCATTCTCTCTAGAACAAACAAAGTTACTCTGTATCAACGTAAACTACTATTCAATGAGCGTATAAATAAATGTATGAGTGTATTAGAGTGCATAGAGTGGGTGTATATTTATTGCGGATTTTACATGCACTGCCATCTTAAGTTTATGCCAATGTAAGCTGCACTTAATAACAGCAGAGATCAACTAAATAGAAATGTTAGAGTTGGAGAGATGGATTTGATATGCATTAGCTTCCTGTAGGAATCCGAAGGTTGCAGATTTTGTGATAAGACTGTAATCCTTAGCGGATGCCAGTAAATAAAAACAAGATCAGATATCGGCATTGACCACAAACTTTTCACAGGCCAAGTAATATTTAAACCCAATGGGTATTCCAGAACAGAAAGACTGAATATTTCAAATATTTTAGTGGTTTCTTAGACCTGAGGCCAAGTTTCAAACCCTAGCTCAGACACCTCGAGTAACAAACGAAGTATGAAAAATATATCTTCGTCAACTTTTTTTGCAAATACTCTGAGAGTAAATAAAATTGCCATGAAATGTTTTGAGAAAATCCGTCTTTCGGAATCGAAAGACCGCACACAAATCGTGTGAGAAGCTGCTCATAATCCTAACTGAATGTTTGTAATAATCAATTGTGATGTATGTATGCATGTAATCAGTATTATTTGGAATTTTTTTACGTTATTAAGATTGGCGGTCGCTTCAGATAGAAATAGGAATAATTTTTTAAATTTTATTTGCAATACTGCCCATCGAAAACAGTAGAGACGATTTTATATCAAAAGAATTATATGCTACTGGCTTCCTAAACAGTTCAGTGAATTATTTTTTATTTAAGTTCAAAGGAGCCTATATTTACTTGAGATAAACTCCATAAAATTATTTTGAAAATTGTATTCCTGCAAGGCATTTATTTCTATTTTCTTGCCACCAGCTGTACATTGTCTCTTAGCACACATATGGAGCATACTTTTAGGGGAATACACATACATTTTAATACATTTGCAACTTTAAGCATAACTTTCTTGGTCTATTGTTATAAGACCTTCGAATACATATTCTTTGGATTTTCATTGAACATGCAAACGTTTGTTCATTCATTCATTTATTCACTCTACTGATCATTCATTCATTTATTCATTCCTTCATGTCATGTAGTCTTAGTCGTACCGGATGGAGTTTTATGTAAACATGTTGTATCTCCATTGTCGTCTATGGGTTCCACTTATAATTCTACATTAACTCAAGTATTCAGTTGCATTATTTGCTTGACATGGTTCACATGAAGGCGTACGTACGTATATCTGTATGTACGTATGTATATACAAACACATGCCAACTATTTAGCATTTTCAGCATGAAGAGGAAGACGAAGAAGACGAAGAATATAAAGTTTCACCCTTAGGGATCTGAGTTCAATAATGAATTTTGCAAAAGCAATTGCTCTCTCTCTCTCACACTCTTTATCTCTCTCTGTTTTTCTAGATTCCTGTTCACTAGTTTTCTATCTGCTCAGGGAGTCTCTATTGTTTGTTGAAGGGATGGATGTATGCTGTCTGAAGAAGTTTTGGGGCAATATTTTACAAATTCGTAATTAGTTGGGAAATGAATTAAATAACGTGGTATTAGTGGCCATTGGCTTTTAACAAACAACTCGTATACGAATGTTTTAATTTGAAAATGTATTCGTTTTTAAAGTTTTGTTTTCTTTTCTTTGCTTCTCCTGTTTTTACATTGAAATATCAAATGAACTGTCCCTGTGTGTCATTATAAAGAACTCTTTTTGGACTTTTTTTTCATTCTCTTGACTTTATCAAGAAACCTATCTTGTCATTTTGTGTTCATTATGACGTTTCTCTGTCGTTCTAATTATGGCATACAATTGATTCATAAAGTTCCATGTCTGCGATTGTACACGCTATATCCTGGTATACATTATGGGCACTTATGGGTATTAAGATTATATAGAGGTGTAAGTAGCTATAGCCAGTGCAGCTTATGATTTAAGGTGTGACTTGAGTGGCAAAGTGATGTGATGGGTAAACGTCATGCTGATGCTTTGGAAACAAAAGAACTTGAAAGTAACAAAATTCGTTTAACTGAAGTCAGAAATTGGAACGAAAAATTTAAAGTTTTTCAAAGAAAAAACTGTTCCCAGTAAGAAGGAAGCATTAGAGCGCCATAAGACGATAACTTGAGAAGAGGTTGTTTCTGGGTACGTGCGGAATCAAGGTATTGGCCTACAAAACTCGCACCAGCAGCATCCGTATTAATAGTTCCAAAGGAGCAGAACGCACGCCTGATCTCCAAGTTAGGAGGGCTTAGACGATTGATCAGTTAGATCAGTCCTTGAAATAGAGAATGTTGCACTGAAGAGTCAGAGCTGGGAGCCACCCCAAGTTTTCAATATAAAATGCAGGTTTCCGTGATATTGTATCCACTTGAATTAAAAAATGTTTGCGTTATTTTTGACGCGGGACTTGAAGGCGATCTCAATCTTAGTTCCGCAACATAAGGTTCAAAATAATACTAATTGCCTCGTTGAAATACCTAAACAGCTAATTAGTCATTAACCTTTAGGCAGGAGTAAAGAGCTAATCGTTCTCGCAGCTTATTGTTATTTGAATAACTCGCGGGCAACTTAGTTTAAAAGATCTCTGAATGACAGATTTTTGATGAACGCTTTAATGCAATTTTTAAAGTTTTGCCAGAAAGTCTGCAGAGAGAAAGTTGACGAAGCGTATACTTTTTCATAACTTCGTTTCTTTACTCTGAGAGGTGTCCTGGAGCGGGTTTGAAATTGGCCTCAGGTCAAAAGAAACCAACACTCTATCTTAATAAGTATTTGAAATATGTGAGTATTCTGTATCTTGTAGTACCCATTGGATTTAAAATATTACTTGGCCTGGAAAGAGTGTTAGTGGTCAAGCCGACTATCTGATTCTTGTTTTGTATTACTGGCATCCGCCAGGAGGGATTACGAGGTTCTTATCACAAATCTGGCTACCTTTAGATTTCTAAAGAAGCTAATGGCCATAGTTAAATCCAACTTGCTCGTAGCTACAAGGCTACATAAGTATCCTGAATTAAAATCTTCAACAAAGAGAAGTCTTTTTTTAATTCAAGCCTAACTTCATCGTCGCTTATAGTATATATATCGTATGAAAGGGTCGACTTCACGGTTTGTTGCACTGCCATTGTGGAAGCCTTGGAGCAAAAGAAATGTTCTGACGTCGTGAGGGAACCTCGGTTACTAATCAGTGTAGACTATGGTATTATGCACCAAGAGAAATATTGAGTGTTTTTCACTAGAAACAGTAGTCCTGATCCTATGCAGATCAAACTTTGTGGTCCTATGGACTTTAAAAAGCGTATTGAGTGTTTTAATAAAACTTGATAGTCTGAAATACTTCCTTTTCAAACTCCTGTATAAGACCCAGAATGCCGTCTATAAAGAAAATTTGAAATCCTGCTCGCAAATATTCAAAGAATTGATTCAATTTTGTTACCACAGCCTAAGTCCATACAGCAGGCGACATAGGTAAAGAGCCTAACAATAAAATAAATTTGATAGGAAATGGAATCTAGGCAGTCGTACCATCTCATGTCTGTTTATCTGAAATGATAATCCTTGGTCCGGCAATCCACGTTACTTTAAACAACCCGAAATTCTCATGATCATTATTGAGATTCATAAACGAAGAAGATCGCTCGAGGCTGTTCTTATAATAAGTCTTATTGGAGATGTTTTCTAAGAAAATTTCATCACATAACAAGGTATTTCTCCGTCTTAGCATGATCAGGCTGTATTCCGCATCACTATTACAGTAGAGACTGTCAGCATTATGAAAGAAATGGAATCGGAAGATCTAGGCATGGTAGCGAACGTGCAACTAGAAGGAATTGGCCGGTTTGTTCCAAAGGCTCGACATCTGCAACAAAGAACGAAATATGATAAAAAAAATATATTTCGGCGACTTCTCCTCTACAGATTTCTGGCAAAAAATGTGGAGAGTGAAATTGCCGTGAAAAATTTCTCAAGGAAATCTGTCCTTCAAATTGTAGGTCCAGCCACTCATGTATAAAATTATGGAAATTATGACTAAAGTATTGTAATGATAAATGATGTATGTATGTATGTATGTAATTAAGATTCTATATATGAGTTAGGTATGCTCCCTAATACGGCAGCAATAATCCCTTCGTTCAGAAAGTTCCTCACTAACTTTAGGTATTCTGAGAGCCCTGACAAGCACTCCTAAGTAAACAATGTTGAAAGAGTCTTACATGACTGCCAACATAACTGATCGTGCCAGTTTTTCTATTTTATAAGCTTGAAACTTCAGTTTTCTCCTCTGTGCACACAGCAATGACCTACTTTGTTTGAATATTTATGACATGCTATCAACATTACCTGTCATACGAGCAAAAAGTTTGTCAATTAAAAGAAATTTCTTTGTGTGGCTTAATATTTCAAAAATATTTATGATATAAAGACCCATTTAGACTATAACAGCTATAACTGCAACCGGACAACATACATTTGAGACTATTTTTGTATAGGATTTCTTGAGTTCTTGAGCCTTGAATTGAGTTCTTTTGTGTATGACAAAAGAAAAGAAAAGAAAAAAAAAAGAAAAAGAAAAATTGTCAACAGACTTTATGTTCTTTGTAAAATGTTTACAACTGTTTGCTACTTTGTAAATCTTGTTGTTGTTTCCTTTGTTCATTTTGTTGCCTGCTTTGTTGTTTTGCTGTTGTTCCTTGGTTATTAGGGGCCTAAGGATATTGCCCTAATGTGTTTCATTTTTCATTTTCCTTGTTTGCCTACTTGTGAGTTACTTGTATGATATTTAAATATTTTTATGATACATACATACATACATGCCTAAGCAATAGGCTCTGCTTAGAAAAGTGTAGACGGGGAAGGCATAAGGCTTTAAGACAAAGCCTGTTGAGAGTGCATTGAGGTAGATAGAAGAAATAGGTAAACAATTATTGTCACATTTAAGAAAGAAGAAATAAAGGAAAAGAAATTTAAAAATGAAAATCTATCAAGCAATAGGGTGCACCAAAGCAGAATTTTTTTTGGAAGTTACTTTTCACCTTTCAATTAAATCCTCTCACGTCATATTTAATTGTTGTTAATAAATCCCAAACTTTAACTAAAATTTCCTTTTCTAAAACTGTATTTGCATTGACATTCATTGTTGAAATTCCTTCCTAGACCACATCCTATAGAGCAGGCATTATGAACAATCTAGTGCCTGAGGTCATGCTCATACAATAGAAGTTACGTTTATATGACTGCTCTTAAGATATTCAAATAAACGTGGCAAATATCAATAGACCAACAAACAAATAAACAAAGGAAACCCCCTTAATAGATGAACCAAAAGTGTGGTATTTGCATATGAACAGTTAAGGTTAACTAATTAGCAAAACCATCTAAAAAAAAAAATAACAATCAAATATTCTTAAGAAAATAAAACAACGAACATATTGAAATGAAATTATAAAGGAAATCATTATGTTACTAATTAGTTTAACATGGCTGTATATATAAAAAAACACACACAGAAGAAAATGAAAAACAAATCATATTCGTATTTCCATAAACTATATAGCGTATTGACATACAAACACTCTCTCTCATTGGTTGTTTTTGTTGTCTTGTTTTTTACTTTTTCGCTTGGTTTTGTTTTTTTTTTCGCCAGGAAAAAGGCCAAGAAATTGTATTTTTCTCTTCTTCTTTTTTAATTGTTTTCGTTAACATATTCATGCAGGCAAAAAAAACTCATATTATATTGAAAGAGAGAGAGAGATAGAGAGTGTGAGTTGTTTGTAGTAGTAACATACCCATAAACCAGTCTGCATAGGAGAGAGTGGTAAGCATAAAAACAAAAACAAAAAACAAAGAAAAAAATACACATACACATACACAATGTAAATTTATAACATTCACATGCAAATTGAGCCAAACGACCTTATTATGCAAATTGCCAACAGCAAATGGAGAACGAAATTGATTTTCCTCGCTTATATATATGTAACTTACACATACAGCTCTGTGAGGCAAACGTACCGTAAAATAAATATGTACGTGCACTGTTATAAATACATACATATAAAGAAAATTCCTTTGCGTCCTTATATAAACACAGTTACATTGGGTGCAAAAAAAAAATCGGGAACAAATGCTATGACAGGTTATGTTCGACTTAGGACTACCTTACATCGGAAAGCATTTTGAAAAAATAAGTCGTAGGCATAAAGCTAATTTGCCAGATATGTGAGATCTTATGCATCATTAGTAAATCAGAACAGAGCGAAAATTGTAGAAATGATAGAAAAGAAAGATCATAATAAAAAGGTCCCGAATGATATTTAAAAGTTCGAATGCCATGCTGAAATTTCAAAGTTCTAGCCACCAAGCTCGACTAGTGCAGTTTAATCTTTATTCATTTAACAATCAAAGACTTCAAAATCTGCCTTCGAGAGACGGATTCAGTGTTGAATGTCGGCGTTTTTCGACCGGGTATCCAACCGTGAAAGAGGCAACCAAATATGTTCAAAGTAATTATAGTTGACGAGTATTCGGCAAAGAGTTTTTGGTGTGGCCCTTGTAACAATACATTTCACTTAGTTCATCCCTGCAGATGTAATATCTCCCTTATTACTTGCAAGAGAATCTTCAATCCTTAGAACAAATGCTCTGTAGTCCTCTAGACCTCTATGGTATCTTCAGAAATTGTTCTGAGAACCTGTACTTAGGGTTAAGCGATCTCAATTTCAATTTATTCTGAGAATCTTGATATTTCTGGTTTGTTTTGGATGGCCATGAAGTCGCTGTAGTCTAAGTAGGTAGTGTGTTCAAACGGTTCAAACCCCACGGTTCAAACCCTTGGTCAGACATCTCCAACAAACACAAAATTGAAAAAAATATTTCTTCGGTAGCTTTTTCGCAGCAGATTTCTGTCTAAAACTCTAAGAGTTAATAAAATTGCCATGAAAAGTTTTCTTAAAAACCTTCAATTTTAAGTCTCACCATCAATGATAAAAATAAGCTCAAAATAAGGCTGGAAGCCTGAGAAGAGTTGTAATGAATGTATATTAGAGGGCCACTTGACCAAAATCTTTTTGAGCCTGAAGTCTATTTAATTGATGAGGTCGCAGGGTGTGTTTAGAAATTAAATATTGAAACTTCGGCGGTTGATGCAACAGTACTGCCAACTCCAACTGCCGTAGTGCCATCCTGTAAACTAGCTTTAAGTCTGAAGAGGACATCTTTTTTGTAATGCACAGGTCATGGGTGCTAAGCTGCGATTATAGTGCCTGTTTTTTGACTGTCTTAAATATGGCAAAGCTGAAAAGTTTTAATTTTGTTGAGCTATCAGTTGCTCTAGCGGAGTATTGCTTAGATTATACTCGTGGGTTAGGTATGAGGCCTCTGATGTCGTTTTATAAGTATATTCTAGATGTTCAGAAGGTGGCAAGAAGTTGAGTCAATAAGACAAGAAGCAAAACCGAGCATATGGGAAGAGGTAGGTGTGTTATCCTGTTTCTTGGAAACTGATAAGTCACTAGATGAAGTATTTTCAGGAAGATTTCTCAGGAGTAATGGTAGTTTTTAACCAACCAGATGGCACATACGCCAGATTGTAAATAGGTAGAGAGGTTCACAATGAATCTCATGGCTTCTCTGTAGGGTTTGCGAACAACCGGAGAGGTATCCTGTATAACAATAGAATATGTGCACGAAAGTAACAAAAAAATCTTTAAAAATCTGATTGCATACGTAAATATTAGGGTGAACACGAATATTGGGACAAAGATTTCATTTAAAAGAAGTTTGTTAATAAAACTGTTGGCTTTAATTGTAAGATTGGTTGTTACATATGCAGAATTTCAAGAATTGTGTGACTTAGGTCAGAATGGCAAGAGCATTCCTATTATAAGAAGCTTTAGAATAACCCGTAGCTATTGCAAGGCCTAGCTGAGCAAGGCTAATTAATGCCAATTGCGTAATGGAAAATTGTCCCTGAAAAGTTACCAATAAAAGTAACTGAAGCAGCCAAGTAAATGTGCTGAACTTGATATCTACGGGATTTCCCTCCCTTCGATAAGCCTTTATGAATTTTCAAAATTCTGAAGTTCGAAGAAAAACAAAAGATTTTAAAAATTTTTTTTAACGAAAATCCGTGATTCGAAGCTTGAATTAGCTTGGGTTACCAAGTTGAATGCCTAGCCGCTATAGAAGGAATTTCCTCGTTAACAGTTGCTATAGAGATTCTCATCGTCATTTTTTATTTTATCAACTCATGAATGTTCCAAAGCCTATATACTCCACCATAAGCCAAAGTATGTATGCAACAGGGTGGTTGTAAGAACCCTTTCCAACTAAATGCTGATAGGTCGGTTGTAAATACAGTCTATGTGTATGACTGCTACTGTTTATTTACACCTATTTTGCACTACTGGCCATTAAGGCATGTAGTTCAGTTTGTGGTTTTTCAATACTTTTCTGTTACTCCGCTTGTTTTTTCTTTTTTTTTTTTGCTTTTTTGGCCTCCACATTTTCCACCCTGGGCCTATGTGGGCTGCTGTTTGGTTTTGTTAATGTTGCTGCATAGCCAGAGCTTTTTCATGTGGTGATTAGAAAAAGCTTTTCCTATCCGGAAGTTACTTTTTGTGTTTTGTTTTTTTTTTGTTTCTTTGTTTGAACTATTTTTTCTACCAGCAAAAACAACAGCAGTCGCAGAAAAGGATCTCCCAGACAAAATGATAAAAACGGAAAAGGTGTTCCCTGCTATAGTTATGGGATTTGCAATTGAACTTGTTCTTGTTTGGTTGTTTTTGTCACTATTTTTGTGAATATTGTTGTATATTGAGGCTGCCAGTATTGTGTAAGCAATTGTCGCCATGAATAATTCGTAACAATAAATTCCCTTTTCCCCTTACACAGAAAATAAAAACAAAAAAAAATGCAATAAAAAAATTCTGGGCTTGAGCGAGAGACTCCATATTTACGTTGTATAGCATTCAAGCAGAAAAAATGTATAAATTTATATGTATGTATGCATGTACATATGTATGTGAATAGAAAGTCAAAATAAGTGAAAAAAAATATTATTCCCAACATTATGATAATCATGTGTGTGTGTCTGAATGAAACCCCCAGCTGCCTGCAGCCTGTTTCCCTCAATTTTTTATGGAAATTTTTCTTCGTATGTATGCTAATGAATATCTGCATTTATTTATTATTGTTCCCAAGTTTTTCTGTTGTTTTTTTTTTTCGTTGTGAATTTATGCTGGCTTATTTAGCGGTTATTAGTTATAAGCGGGCCCTTTTGCAAAAACATTTCACGTCCGCTTAAGGTTTTTAAAATATTTTTGATTGGCGGTAGAGTGGTAGGAACATCACAATTCATCGCTTGTTCTTACGGCAAGATGGAAGGGTAAACTCCCTGTTCACATCGTTCAATCACAGTTTTAAGGTCACGTTGTCAGTTGGAGTCAAGAACAGATATGCTTAGCTTGAGAATGAAATGAAATTATACAAGATGAATGTGGTAAACGTGGAGAACGTTTTTGAATAGCGAAACTTAACGAGAATGTTAATTCAATAGAAAACTAAGAAGGGTAAATTGTCTAGGCAGAACGCTTTTCTAAAACGGCCGTTAGAAGCCTCTGTTGGATTAAAGCCGCTGCACCATCTGAATAAATATCAACCATCTAGAAAGAAGCCATGGCTAAGTATTGGAAGACAAGTCTTGTAATGAAATTCATTAGGAATTTCTTAAATTGCCTCCCAGCAAAGAAACCAAATATATGCAGTTCGTGTTAGTATAAAGGGACAATAAAATCTGTCCCTAGCCAACGACATTGGAACGCTCTGTAGGGATTTACGTTTTGCCGCACTTTGTAATAAATATTCATGATCTATGGGAGATCACGGCTAAGTACGGAGGACAATGCACGGGGGCGTGTATGGAATTCGTGAGCTGAGTCCCTTCTTAACTGTCTGCCAGCAACAAAACCAATATACTGGAGTTAACATGTTTTAGTAAATAATAAGGACAATGAATGAACCTGTTCTATAGTGGCGTTGGAAAGCTCTGTTTTAGGTTTGCTGCAGCACGGTAAGTGAAGAAAATGAAAAAGTAAGTTGATGATCAGACCAAGTTTAATAATGATATTTGTTAGGAGATTTCGTGACTTATAGAACTGAAGGGCTGACATCCCTTGCTTAGCTGTTCTCCTGAACAGTGCCAATAGATGAACATAACGGAGAACTCATGGATAACTAAGCGGGTATCTTCCCAAGTGAAAATTTACGCTATCCGAAAGACTTAATCAATCCCAACTAGGTAGAGTTATAAATTGGGCAAGACGTAGGGCCACATGCTAATTAAACAGTCACGCCGCCATTTCGAGTACACTGAGGTCAGGAGTGAAGGTAGACTGGCACTAGCTAAGGCCAAATAAGGATAAGCCCATTATGAGGTTTCAGGTCCATGTGGCCATATTCTCGGAAATGAAACAAGCAGATTCTTACAAAAACTAAAGATTTCGCACAATTAGCTGGGTAATTTTTGTAAATGATATAGAATATAAGTCGACCCCCGTCGCTGTAGTCTAGTTAAGTAAGTGTGTTGGCTGGCTTATTTAGAGAAATGAGTACTCAGTTTCAAATTCTAGATCAAACATCATCAAAGTAAATTTGAAAAAAATATTTATTGGCCGACTTCCTCTCTAGCCTTTTTAGAAAATATATAAACTGTAGGTACTGCCACTCATTAACAAAATTAACTCACCCAATATAAGTCTTGTGAGTAGCTACATCGTAATCATGACTGAAGGATTGTAATAACCAATTAGAGATCAGCAATGAATCCCTCTTTCGCTACTCATAAGTACTTATGAAATTTTGAGTATGCGTATGGCCAACAGTATTGAAATTTAACATCCCTGATTCATTCGTGCTCACTACAACGTTAATTTGAAAGTACAAGTTGCAATTGGCAATGAGGTATTTAGTACAACGTTGACATCGAACTCATTTACATTCGAATATGTTTGATTCTACGGCCTACGGAATCTTCATCAAAATTTACGGCCTCAATTATTGTTGCATTTACAATAAAAGAAAAAAGACCACAAGCAAAAAACTCGGAGCAGCAATCAGAGCAAACACACAACCTCTCTAATGAGTATTGTAGTGTTCTTATGCGAATCATACTTATTTTGTGATTCTTGTTTACGTTGAGTCATGGAGAGTAGAAATCAAAAACATCATGTGTAGCGTGTTAAGTAATGAGTATGATGAGTACTTCAACTTTGAGTATGATAGTATGAGTATATGATATTAAAATAAGTTGATGAATGCGCATTAAGTATTAGAAATCTATGAGAGTATGATTCGAATGCTACTCGATGATTTTGCATAGCTCACTGCTGATCTCTGGTATGCATGTATGGTGCATGAATGAAACATCGTAGCACATTTGTGAACCGTTGTGAGACATTAAGGCATTACATTAGAAAACAACCAGATGGTTAGCAGAGTGATAGCAGGAAACTAGCATTGTTGACCACTGAGTAGATCTTGTAGCTTGTCAAGACAATAGGGGAGAGGAGTATAAGAGCATGTATTATTTACAGCACCTTTCTGCCACTGTCGCCTTTGCTATATGAACACGACTTTTTGTACGCCCACAGCTAAAGACGAATGAGGATTTTTGAAATATTACTTCAGTCAGGAACTTTGCTGTATCAATAATTTCTGCTCTTGAGTATAGGGTAGTAAAGATATTATATCTTTAAGATTATTTTAAGCTTTAAATACATATTTTTATATACAAAAATTTCAACCGCACAGAATTAAATTTACCACATATCAGTAAGCCTACTTAAAATTAAAATATTATTTTAAAACTTTTGTTTCTTTTTGTTTTTTTGCTGTAATTTTTTAACAGCTGCTTTAAACATACGAAACATATACTTATGTAAACATATACATACTTCGGTAGAAATGTATACAAACACTTTTCACTCTCATTATCATACATACATACATATGTATGTATATATGCTATTAAATGTAATTGAGCAAAAGCAATTTCTGTATTTTATTTTTCTTTTGTTTTTCTTGCCCGGCATTTCAATTATAATTTTTTTTAATCTTTTACTGTAATAAAATTATGCACTTAACAACTTAACCTTAAGCCTTTAATATTTATCCTGATTATATATTATACAAGTATACATATACACTGACTGAAATAATTGGACGTTACACCATGATATTGAAAATATCTTGGGGATTGTAATACGAAAAATGGCGGCTCTAAGCGTGTGCAAATTAAAGTAGCCTTGTAATATGAAAAATGGAGGCTCAAAGAGTGTGCTAATTAAGGTATTCTAGTATTAGACGTAATTCCATGGTTCAACGTTTTCCTGGCTAAGACATCTTGAACAAAACGGTATATGCAAAAACATTACTTCACCGACTTCCTCTCAGTAGTATTCTGACAAAAACTTTGTGAGTAAAATAAAATTCATATGAAAAATTGATCAATTCTATCGTTTAAAGTCGCGAAGGTCCCTAAACTTATGGACCTAACATGAGTGTTGTGAGAAGCTAGGTTGTGATCCTGACTAAAAGTGACAATTATAAACACAAATTTAAGTTAAAAACAATATTACTCTGCTGTACAAACACTGATAAATAGTTTATAAAATATGTGCAAATAGTCTACTTAGCCTGCTGGTGTATCGAACAATTGATTGAGACAGTGTATGACTGTCTACGTATGTTTACTGATAATAATACACACAAAACTTGACTCATCATACGATCGCACCTTACCACACACACACTTAAACATAACCAGACAGATTTACACTTTGTCCTCTCTCTCTCTCCATCTCTCTCTCTCTCTCTCCTCTTCTCACGTCTTTGTCAGTTTTATTCCATTTTTCTCAATTACAAAAGAGTCAAAATGTGTGTATAAGCTCGTAAAAAATTGTTGCTGAATTGTTTATTTTATTTTATTTTATTTTTTTTTATTCTTGTTGTTGTTGTATTTATTATATTTTCTTGTTAAAATTTATTAACAGACAAAACAGTCTCTTCTTATTTATGTAAGACAGTCAGTCACTCTTACAACCGTATTTGTGTCTTTTGTCGCATTTTCATTGTTACAAGAGTTGGCCGTATTTTGTATTTTGTGTTCACGTATGTATGTTTACCAATATCTTGTGTATGTTTTGTTGCTGTTCGCTTTGTTTGCCTGTCGTTTTAAAGAAGCTTAACAATATTTTTGTTATTGTTGTTGTTTTCTGATGTGATTTTCTCACAGATTTCCTTATATTTGTTGTTGGTATATTTAGCAGAAAATAAACCTTTTCTTTCATTTTGTTTTTGTTTTTGTTTTTTTTTTCTGCTCATCTGTATCTTATATTCCTTTGCTCAATCTCTTACATTCACTCTCTTAAATGCTTTTATTTTGTTGAGTAAAAAAAAAAATTTTAATGCAACAACAACAAATATTAATAAAAAGGAGAGATGAAAACAAATACTTTAACATATTATTTAACAACAACAACAAAAGCAAAAGCAAAAGAAGTATGTTTATAATTTGCCAAAAGGGAATTATTTTGTTTTGTTTGTTTTGTTTCTACGGTTCGTTGAGCAAAAACTGAAGGCCAAATACACTCAGAAGAAAAAAAAAAACTGCCAATTGAAATCAAAAGAGAATTTCTGGGAATTATATTTTGCAAGCAAACATGTAAGAAGGAATATATAAGCTTTATGTACACCACGACTTGTCACAAACAATATAAAATTCCTTTCAACCAAAATTGGACAAGCAACAGTGATTGTCGTGAGTTGGTAACTTGTTCTAGAGCGGCACTGGATATTATGTTAGATTTGTACAGTGACTGTGTTTATGTTAACGGATCGTAATGCCTAATATGCGATTTATCAAAGGATTTTGTGACTGCCTCCTGAATCAACCAGTAAACGCTAACCAATAAAACTTAAAAAATGTGACTGAATATCCTGCAATTTATTTATTCCAAGCGGAAGATTATGACATCGAAAGATGTGCTCAGTTTGAATACTCGGAACTCTAGTGATGTTAGCTAAAAATAGTATTGGAATGGCAATAGCCGTACTAAACTTACTTAATTGGTCATTACAACCCTTTAGGCAAGGATACAAAGTACTTTTTCACGCCATTCATATTGTCTATGTTTTAAATTTATCCTTGAGTGGTAAGACCTACAGCTTAACCTCGATTCCGAACTACAGATTTTCGAGCAATTTTTCATGGAATAGCTGTCGTCCAAGAAATATTTCTTCATATCTTGTTTGGTGGAGATGGAGATCTCTGTCCATGTTCGCACGTCTAGTAAGGCAACACAGTACCTACTAGACTATAGTGATTAGGCCATAAGACAGCTAAGTAGGAAGTCACCGAGGAAATAATTTTTGTTTTGTTAGAGATAAGCTGGGACTTAAACCACGGTTTGGTGTCTTAGCAGCAATTCTACTTAGCAGAAATTCAGACACCTTTTGTTGGAAATTCATGTAAAAATTCGTAAAGAAATGAATGAATAAGAGACAGCTAAGTAGAAATTCAACGAGGAAATATTTCTTGTTTTGTTCGAGACACCTAAGCTGGGATTTGTAAGTCTGTACAGTACTTGCCATACTAAGGCGGCTTCTGAATTATCTACTTAGGAGAAATTCAGTCACCTTTTGCTGCAAACTCATGTAAGAATGAGTAAAGAAATGAATGGATCTTTAACAAGCGATCCAAGCGATGGGTCCATAATCCTTCTCTATTTTGAGAGAGTGTACTAAACGAAAGGAAAGATAGAGAGAGGCTGATCTAAAATTCATATAAGAATGAGTGGATCTTTAACAATGTTGGTGGGTCCAAAACCCTTCTCTACTAAGGAGAGTGTACTTAA
>QOCX01001188.1:29253-43225 GCA_005959815.1 Sarcophaga bullata | reverse complement strand
TATCGAACGGAAAACGCAGGTGAAGAATGTTTTTTAAACACAGGACAAGAGGGTTCGTATTGAAAGCATCTTTGAATACAATGATGTTCATAAGGCTTGCAATGCATTGTAATTGACTACTACAATCCTTCTGTCAGGATTATAACCTAGCTTCTCACATCATCCTATATTGTGTGTGTGTGTGTGTGTTAATTTTATCCATGAGTGATGGCACCTACAGTTTAAAGTCGACTCTGAATTTTAAGGGACTTTTTCATGGCAATTTTATTTTACTTTCAGAGTTTTTTGCCAGAAATTTGCTGAAAGGAAGTCCCGCAAGAAATATTTTACTGTGTTTTGTTTTAATGGAGATGTCTGAGCTGGGATTTGAACCGTGGTCTCACGGCATCTTCAAATAAAACGATTAAATCCTCTATGCCAACCTATTTCTAGTAGAGTATTTAAAGAAATAAATGAAATTGTATCCTTTGTTTCGTTCGTATTTCATTAGATTTTTCTCTCTTCTCTTCTTCTATACTTTCAAATGTACATACACATGCACACATGCATACGTGTAAGTAAAGAGTAGCAAAAATGATTTTTGTTTATTAGGCTTCTTCAACTTTAAGTTTTATGGCAAAAAAAACCAATGAAAACAACGCACCATCATTAGAACACAAGCTAACCCACATACGTATATACACTCACACCCCCATGCATGTACACAAACACCCAAAGCCCCTCTCTACCCATAGAGAAACACAAACAAACAGTTTCGGTAGAGAGAAGTTAAGGTAAAGCATAGCATAGCATGGCATGGCATGGCATGGCATGTGTAAATAAAAATAAATAAACAACGAAAAATAGTTCACATAGTACAGGTGAGTCTGTATATAACGAACACACTTACTTTATGCTTTTAAAAGCCATTTTACTTGTGACCCACTGTTGTTTACCTTTCAAAGGCTTTTTTTGTGTTTGTAAGTCATACACTGTGTAGTACCAGTGTTAATATGTGTCTATTAACTACAATACTTCTTACATTTTACACGGTGTATGTGTATGTATATTGTGATGTGTATGTGTATGTTTGTTACATTATTTGCTTTGTCTATCTCTCTCTCCTCTCTTTTCGTTTTCCCTCTCTATTATCACTTATTTTCCATACAAAACTAGGTAAATATTTGTAAATAACATGACATATGTGTGTACATATGTGTGTATCCCCTCCGTTTGTATGTATTTGTAACCTTTTTGAATGACATTCTGTATCAAGTGATATGTTGACTTTGAAAATGAGAAACTTAAAGGTAATAAATGACACAACATTTGCTCCTCTTACTTTACCTTACTTTACGTTTACTTTACTTTTTGTTCTCGGTTTTGTTCTCTTTTTTTTTGTTCTCTTTGCTCTTTTTTCATGTGATAAATGAAGTAAATTTAAGACATAAGCATAGCAGCATGCGAATATGAAGTCATAATAACGGTGCTTAAGTGCATAAATTATTGCTCAACGAAAAGCATTCGTGATGCCATGTTAAATCTGCCATTAAAATTAAAACAACGAATTACCGAAATATCTTTCACTTTATCGCTCTCTCTTGCTCTCTCTTTTGCTTTCTCTTTTGCTTTCTCTTTGTGGTAAATTTATGGTCCTTCATTAATCACAAAAAATGAAAAATTTTTGATTCGTTTAATAACCATGAATAAGCGGGCTTTTGTTTAGTCTCGGGATACAAAACAAATGAAAATGAAAATAAAAATAAAATGCCACGGGAGTTAAGGGTCATAAAGCGTAATCTAGAAAGATTAAGGAAAGGAAAAATTCTTAAATGATGAAAGGTAACCTGAGATATGCACAAAAACGTTGGTGGTTGGCATTCAATTGGGAATTGCCGCTATGAGCACATTTCTAGAGCAGTCTGACTATAATCATCAGAGGACTTTCTTTCACATTCGTATCTCTAATACTCAGCCCGATCGTACATAAGGGGAACAATAATCTTAGATTACACAGCGGATTATCCAGCAAAGGTACCTCTTGTAGTCAATTCTGTCGCAACACAGTTTCTTCGGTTCGTTCCTATACGCAGGAATCGAAATAAAAAAATGAAAAGAACTCACGACCAAGCTGGGACATCAAACTGACGACATGACTTGGTATTGTAAACGATCCGAAACTCTATAAAGCATCTGCTATCCAAGTAATCGATACAACATACCTGACATGCAACCCTTTAGCCAGGATTACAACCTTATGTTGTGCGTGTTAATTTTATAAATGAGTGGCGGCAGGACCTACAGTTTTAAGTCGACTCCGAACGACAGATTTTTTTATGAGTACTGCCCACACAGCAATTTTATTTCCTCTCAGGGTTTTTGCCAGAAATCTGCTGATCGAAGAAATATTTTTCGTTTTGTTGGAGATGTCTGTCTAAGTTGGGGTTTGAACCTCTAATACTACCTCACTACCTACTAGTCTAGGGCGACTAAGTTTGTAGGCTCACTCATGTATAGCACTACTGTTCAGTACTAAATCCATATGATTTTTAGTTGATCCTAGTTTTCGTAAGCAACGTGTTGAAATGTAACAACTGCCGCACCATAAGGCATTTGAAAGAAGTAACTTTTGTTGGCTGGAAGAAAACTAATACAAGGGAATACCGTTTGGACTTGGCTTCAGAAAAAATTTTTCATACTTTGCAGCAGGAAAATCAATCATTGAGAAGTCAAGATTGTTAAGGTTAAGCGACATGAAGTAAGTACCGAGGACAATGCACGCAGTAGACACTTAAAAATTTTTACCCACAAAAATACATCAAAAAAGTCCAACAAAATAATTTTAAACTCGGGTCATCTAAAGTTATTTTGTGCACTTTTTTGATATTTTAATGTCAAGGCTGTTTGATGTTTGATGCCAAGGTTAAATACGTCAAAAGAGCATGTCGAACATAACGTGCATGGAGTATTTTTGGGTAAATGGAAGCTCAGATGTGGCCGTTGTGTAGCGTGTTGGTTTATTAGAGGTGAGACCACGGTACAAAATCTAGGTCAGATTTCACAATAAAACGCAATATGGAGGAAATTATTTCTTTGGTGACTTCCTCTCAACAGACTTTTGGCAAAATCTCTGAAAATAAAATAAAATTGCCGTCAAAAGTAAATGGAAGCTTAGAAATTGCCGTAGTCTAGGAGGTAGTGTGTTTATTAAACGCGTGTGTGCTTATTAAACGTAAGACCTCAAACCCCAGGAAATATGAAAAAATATTTCTCAGCAGCTTTCTGCCAAAAATACTGAGAGTAAAAAAAACTGCCGTGGAAAGTTTCTCAAAAATTTGTCGTTCGGCGTAGACTTTAAACTGTAGGTCTCGTCACTCATGTATAAAATTAACATACACAACATAAGTGGCGTGAGAAACTTGGTTGTAATCCTGACTGAAGGGTTGTATATCTATGTATGAAATAGTATGATCAGTTGCCTTCCCTTCAAACTACTTTCCCAACTACAAAAAAAAAAATCAAGAATATATTGACCCAGCTTTTCTTATTTGGTTGAGGACTTATTGAGCCGTTTTGGTACTTGGAAGATTATTTCCATTGAAATGTCGAATGTATAGGGGGCATGACCTTGGATATATATTTTCTAGTTAGTTCCACACTAGACGTGAATTACTTGATCCTGTAGAGTATTAGTTCTTGAAAAAATTTCAAATTTTTTTTATTACAATAAGTCGAATGGCTTCTAAAGCTGGATTCACCCATGGTTTTTTCAACTCCATAGTTGTTCCGAAACAATTTTAGTTTAGTTTGGTTTTTTGAGAGTTTGTTCTGAAACGATACACCCACTTCGAACAATTGTTCTGGAAAAACAAGGCTACCCATTTTATCAATTTGTCAACAAATTTTTTTATAAAATTGAAGTATCTGGCAGCACTGTTCAACTGTTTCGGAACAAAATTTATAATTAATTGAATTGAAGTTGAATTGTTCTGAACAAAATTTACTCTCTTCCTCTCTCTCTCTCTTTCTCTCTCTCCTCTCCTCTCAAAAAGAGAAACGTCAAACTCCATATAAATAAAAATTGTTTGGAACAAAAATTTTGTTCGGAAACCACGACTGAATCCAGCTTAAGTGTACTAATTAACATTGGAGGCTAAGCTGTACACTCCATGTGGTTTATTTCATAAATAATCTGGCAATATTGTTTGCCAACTCTTGTTGCAAATTGTTGTGTGTTATGAAAATAGTTGTCAAGCCTTTTTTTTTTTGATTTTTTTTTGCTATAAACTTGGCCAAACCTACCTGAGAGATTAATAATCACGAAAATTTATTGTTCGGTCTCTGGTGGCAATAGAGATTCTTATTTCAATTCACTTGAATTTATTGACTCTCTGTCTATCATAATTTATTTGTTTCTTTTATTGTGGATTGTTATCACGCCTTTTAACCGTTTTGGGAATATCAGCACATAAGACATACTACATACGAGGGTGGTAGGAGTAAAGCAATCTAAAGAAGATGACTTAAGGCGTATTTCTACGGAAAAATGAACAAAAATTTTTAACAAATTTTGCCAGAAAATTGCACCAAACGGTAAATTATGAAGTAATCAACCAACAATCACACAATCTGTACAGTGACCGAAATAAGTGTGACATGAGTGCGAGCATTAATAGTGAAGATGACTGCCCATATAAGGCATTTGATACGGCGGCCATTTTTTCTTTGTACGAGGCTTAATTACGCGACCTAACAAAGAAAATAAAATGAATTCGGAACATGTTTTTAATGACTCAACATAATCTGCTTACAGGTTGATACACTTTTCGTGACGATATTTAACACGGTTTACTGTACGAATAGCTTAGCACTTGAAAATGGCCAATTACCGGAGACGATATTTGTCTGTTGTCGACAAGTTGTGTATCTTAAGTTCCTAGTTGTTGACTTTGACAAGCTATGAAACACTTTCGTTAAAATTATGGTTCTCATCGAACACGCATGCCGTTGATATAGGCCTTTTATCTCTTAGCCATGGTCTGCCATGAGATACGGTCTGGTTAGCTGTAAGCTCTAGACAATAAATTGTAACACAATGAGACAATCATACATAATTGGTCATTACACTTCACTTCAGTCAAGAAAATGAGCTCGCTTCTTACAACACTTATGTTGTGTGTGCTAATTTCATACATGCGTGGCGCAACCTTCAGTTTGAAGTCGTTTTGGAACGACAGATTCAAGTTCATGAAATTTAATTCCATCAAACTAGTTTTTATGGGGATGCTTAAGGTCCCTCCGTTTACAGGAAGAAGTTGGTAATAATTCCAGCCCTGGAGGATAACACTGTAGCTGACGATGTCGAGCTACCGGATGCATATTCCCGGCTTTATATTCCAACTGACATACTGTTTTTGCTCAGTAGGTTGCTTCCTCCAAAAATTTAATCTTTTTAGTGAAAAGACCAACAGAGTCAAGGAGTTTTTGTTTCATTGTCATTAATCGGTTTACCTTGTAGTCTGGCAACCATTGTAATCTATTTTCATTCCTTTATTGCTTGCCATATCTCTTACGATTTCATTTTTAAGTTAATCACAGCAGAACTATTTCAGAGGAGATTAATAATGCCAACTGGCCACTTCCCATAATATTTACACGCGGGCTATTAATGCCCTCTACTATTACAATTCTAATGGATTTCATGTACAAGTGAGTGTGTGTGTGTGCATAAATTTTTAATAAATTTCCATTAAAAAATTAAGGGGGTAGACAGAACAGACCAAAAGCGTTTGCATTTTGCATATTCTCTGTTTACATTTCTCTCCTTAAAAGAGAGAAACAAAAAAGGGAAGAAAAATGTCGCATGAAGATGATAAGTTTACGATGACAATGTTTTGTTCATAATGAAAACGACAGTGATGCTGTTGCTGGCATCAAGAGCGACAATAGCATTGCATATGTGTTGTTGATGTTTAAATGACAAGCATCAGTCAATGACAATTGCAGCATACTCGACTCAGAGAGATGGCATAACAAGAAAACAAAAGCATCAGACATTTGGAAAAACAGTATCATCAACACTAAAGACCCATTAAGGAGATTATGGTCGGTCATATTCATTTGTACTATGGCCCTACATCAGATATTTAACGTTGCGCATATGTTAGTCTTTCAGCTATTTCTATAGGCTTTGATTCCATGGGTCCCATTTGATATTAGAAATGATTGAGATTTTCTCCATGACTAGTGGGATCAACTGTACTTACTTACTTACTTACTTTAGTAATCGTTAGAGGGGTTGTATCTGATGGTTAATCGTGTATAAATAGTTATGATCAGTTGCCTTCTTCAACTACTTTCCCCAACTACAAGAAAAAAAACAATGGAAATATTTTGGAACCAGCTTTTCGTGTAATTTGGTTTGAGGACTAATGAGGCCGTTTTGTATTGGAAGAAGATTATTTCCATTTGAAATGATCAGAATGTAGTACGGGGGGCCATGACCTTGGATATATATTTTCTAAGTTTAGTTCCACACTCAGACCGTGAATTACTTTAGATCAATGTAGAGTATTAAGTCTTGAAAAATTTCAAATTTTTTTTATTTACAATAAGTCGAATGGCTTCTAAAGCTGGATTCACCCCATGGTTATTTTCAACTCCATGTTTGGTTCCGAAACAATTTAGTTTTAGTTTGGTTTTTTGAGAGTTTTGTTCTGAAACGATTTTTTACACACCCACTTCGAACACTTGTTCTGGAAAGAACAAGGCTACCCATTTTATCAATTGTCAACAAATTTTTTTTATAAATTGAAGTATCTGGCAGCACTGTTCAACTGTTTGCGAACAAAATTTATAATTAACTTGAATTGAAGTTGAATTGTTCTGAACAAAATTACTCTCTTCTCTCTCTCTCCTTTCTCTCTCTCCCCTCCCCCAAAAGAGAAACGTCAAACTCTCAATAAAAAAAATTGTTTTGCGAACAAAAAGTTTTGTTCGGAAACCACGAACTTTAATCCAGCTTAAGTGTAATAATAACATTGGAGCTAAGCTGTACACTCCCATGTGGTTTATTCATAAATAATCTGGCAATATGTGTTTGCCACTCTTGGTGCAAATTGTTGTAGTGTTATGAAAATAGTGTCAAGCGCTGTTTTTATTTTTGATTTTTTTTTGCTATAAACTTGGCCAAACTACCTGAGGAGATTAATAGATCACGAAATTTATTGTTGCGGTCTCTGGTGGGCGCAATAGAGATTTCTTATTCAATTCCATTGAATTTATTGCACTCTCTGTTCTATCATAATTTATGTTGTTTTACTTTTTATTGTGGATTGTATCACGCCCTTTTAACCGTTTTGGGAGATATCAGCACATAAGACAATACAATACGGAAGGGTGGTAGGAGGTAAACGCAATCTAAAGAAGATGACTTTAAGGCGTAATTCTACGGAAAAATGAACAAAATTTTTAACAAATTTGCCAGGAACAATTTGCCAATTTTAAATTTCCATCAATTAAGGCCTCAATTCCACGCTATTTTTAAACAATTTTTCTCATAAATTTTGAATATTTTGATTAGAGTTTCTTATTTTTATTGTGTGTTTGTACTGAGTGTATGGATGTGATTTAAAACGCATTTTTATTTGTGTTTATTGTCCATGATGAACTGCAAAACACCGAATCAGACACCGAATTTTAATAGCTAATCGGATACACACATGTCCGGTATATGAAGCTTAAAAAGCAGCATAAAAAGAAATACGATCCCTAGACAGGCTATGAAATATAAATGAAAACATTGCTGGATCCTACACATACCCTATTAACTAATCAACACAGCAATTTTCATGTCCGCCCAGACATTGTCATGGACGTACATACTACATGCCATGCATATGGTACAGACGTACGTACATACAGACATACATAGCTAAGGTCATATATTTTCATTTTCACTTTGATTCGTTAGAAATATGTGAGTGTGCGTGTGTACGGCATGGTTATTAACATGGCTTATATGTACACTAAGCCAACACAGAGGGAATGGATATTCTGGATTTAGGCTAGGGTTTGTAACACAAAAAATTGGGAGTTAAAAATCACTTTAGTCTAGAAGATAGTGCATTTGGTTATTAAAAGTAAGGCCACGGTTCACATCCTAGTTCAGAGAAATACGAACAAAAAATTTTTAGGCGACTTCCCCTCCGCAGTTTTCTGCCAAAAACTCTGGGGGAAAATAAAATTGCCATGAAAAGTTTCTCAAAAATGTGTCGTTCGGAGTAGACTTTAAACTGTAGGCTCCGCAAATCATGTATTAAAATTAACACACACAACATAAGTAGCGTGAGAAGCTAGGTTGTAATCCTGACTGAAGACTAGCGAATAGAAATGCAATGCCCTATTCAATGTTTAGTTTTGGTCTGTCAACTTCTAGAATCTCACTGTTAAGTTAAGAGTGTAAGAGAGTTTATTGGTCCCCCGGAAGAGAAATGTTATGTACCTCCTGTCCTATTTATACCATATATTTTCAGTCTGTCAACTTCTAGAATCACACTGTTTACTCATTATCCTTACTGTTCGTTGCTTTTGATATGGTAAAGTTAAAGTTACTAGCTGATTAAGAATATCAGCGGGCTATTTAAGCAAAAAATAATTAAAATTATTCGCTATGCTGGCAGACCCATGAGCATATTTAAATTACGGCCGCCAAAAAGCTGCGGTTTGAGACCGTTAGACTATTTTCTGTGGGAGGCGCCGTTAAGGAAATGCGTTATGCTGACAAACGAGAGAAAATTCAGAATTTGAAGAGCAACACTCGTGATGCCATTACCGTGATACGACCCCATACAGGCGAAAAACTGCATGGAAATCAGTGCGATCGAATAAGCTGCCGTGAGACTATCCGCGGTAGCCATATGAATGAAATGAGATTACATTTCTAAACGGAGCAATTGTACTTCACAACAATAACAATAAATTTGATAAAATTGCAACCAGTTACTTTTAAGCGGCTCTTTCTATAAACATTCAGCGGTGAGGCAATGTTGCTGTGTCTGAGGTAGAACCAGAAAACGCTACAACACAAATGATCCAATTTTAGTCATATCATTTATCGTAAACTGAATAACACATGGGACCTCAATACCAGAATCGTAATTTCTGCAACATGATCAATACCATCTGCACACAAAGCCGAAACTGATACTGGAGACAATCAAAGCTTAGACTGCTAAAATTTCCGCCGTTATGCCACAAGATTTGACTCATTCCGGGGGACCTTTATTTGGTTTATCTGATGGGACACGATTTGACTGATGCGAGGACTTCTATTCCTTCCGAGAAAATTGGGTCCGATATTGGGTGACTATAATTCTTCTTCAAAACGCGAACAGATTATTGGGCGTAATCCACAAATTCCCAAGAAAAGACTGGAAAAAATGTATAGCCAGCAAGGGCCAATCTTATGACCCGCATCAATCTGGAAATTCAACACCGCGTGTACCCAAGCTATTCAAAGATTTTAGTTTGAAAGCATGAGCATTGATTTCACTGCGCATTTGTTGCAATAAAGCAAAGAATAGGTAACCATTTCATTCTGTCCTTGTACAGTAGTATAAAGACTATAAAGGGTCCCGTCTTTCCCCGAGATCTTGTATAGTTTTGTTATGGTGGTGAGTTTATTTCGTTTACAAATTCAAAATCTTCTTTTTGCATTAATTCGTTACGAAAATTTCAATTTAAATGTTGATGCTCCTGTAATCGTACTTAAATTTGCTGGCTGTTTAGATGTGTGAGGGATTTAAGCTTTTTATTCAGAATTTTAATTAAAATCAAGTGAAGAGAAAATTTTGTGCTTTTATACTTATTTTTTGCTTGAAGGCTTTACTTTTTTTCTTCTGCTTTGGAATGGAGGGAAATGCTGGTTTCCATGAACTTCAAATCGCCCCAGGCCCATAACTTCTTTTTCTGGTTACAAAAGTCCCTATATTCTTGCCGCGATAGGGAATACCATTTCACGGTTAACTTCTGGAACGAACTTATTTTTGAAGAAATGCTTCGATGACGCCGCTAGTACATAGAACGCCTTAAACAGCCATTCTTTAGATATATCGAGCTTATCAACAATTCACTCATGTCGTTTCGTTGTTCAAATAAGAAATTCTGTTTGTTAAACAATCAACTCAAGGGGAAGTGTGCCTTCACCACTGATATGGAATGTTTTGTGAAGCCACTTATGTTCGTTTAACCAACCCAACTATTTGACGTATTGACAACGTCATTGGACCTTTATACTAGGCGTAAATTCAAATTCTTTAAATCAAAATTTCGCATTAGAATGCGTTAGTGAGGTGATGTCTAGATTAGACACAACGACGAGTCTAGGTTGACAGCTTTGTGTTTCACGTATCAGAGCAAACAACAATGTTTTCAGCAGAACGAACAGGCCATTACTGCACAGGATTTACATTTCCTTTCAGATCCAGAATCCGATTTGCTGTATTTGAGCACAATTCGTGATATATTTCGTTAACTCTTACTGCGAAAAAGGTTACGGAGATGCACGAAATTGTATTTCGATTTTGACGGCCATTTTCGCTAAAGTCTATAACAATATTAAAAGGTGCGCTCCAATGATATGAAATTTCTTACACCAGTGAAGCAAAGAACTTCAAAGTTAAGATCGGGGTGAAAACCGACGTTAAATGCTGAACTTACAATTCAACATCAAGCTTTATGATTAGACACCCTTCATTAAAAAGAATATATATTGTTGAATGAATTTTTTTATGTGATAACCTGTACAAGAAAAATGGTCCTTTCGGTCAGTCCAAAAATCTTTCAATAAACAAGAGGAATACTGACTTTAAAATATTCTCGAAGGTTGCAGGCTTGTTAGCATAAACCAAGTGTTTAACATAGCGGTGAAAAACTGACTCAGACATGTTAAATTATAGAACATATGAGGTTCACATATGCATCTTATTTGAGTAATTAATCTTTGAAACAATTATCAATTCTAGTCTCATTTTACGTAACAAAGTTTACATACTTAGAATTGGCCGCTTCACCGCTTCACTTCATTAACTTTGTTTTAGGCGTTAAAGTAATAATTTAAAGAAAAGAATTATCATGAAATATACAGTCAGTATTACGACCTAGCTTCTCACACCATTGTGTGCGTTAATTTCATACATGAGTGATGGGACCTCCAGTTAAAAGTCGACTCCGTACAAAAGATTTTTGAGAAACTTTTTCATGGCAATTTTATTTACTTTCAGACAGTTTCAGACAGAAGTGTCCTGAGCAGCAGTTGCTGAAGATGTAGTTCCACGTAACACGCGGAGTAGGTTCTTTAAAATTGAGACAGAATTCTACTCTGTATTCTTAATACTTTCGTAACATTGTCAAACATAACTGGAACCACCCTATTGCAAATTCGAATATGCGTTGACACAACTTGCATTTATTGTATCTTGTAGCATACAGATGTTGCAACAACTAAAGTAATGTTAAAACACTGCTTACATATGCAACAACTTTTTTTTCTTTATTTTTTTTTTCCTCAAGACAAGATGGCGCTTATTTTCCATTCTTGTCAACTTGATGTTTTCTTATGAGATAAAATGAACAGAAAAAAAATAAAATTCAAAGAAAATTCAAAGAAAAATAAACAAAAAAGGAAAAAAAAGAGAAAAAATTGAAAGAGAAACAGAAGGAAAATTTATACAAATATTTGCATTGTATGGGTACATATTGCAAGATTTAAAAATACAATGATGAAAATAAGAAGAACAAAAGCACATACATTTGCATACAAAAACATATAAATGTAATACGCATAATCCCATTAGGTTAGGGTAAAAGTTTATTCCTTGCAAAGATACTTAATTCAGTTTGGAATGTAATGAACAACGTATGTTAAATGCTCTTGGGTTATCAAGCTATTAACAAATCTTGTTTATGTTGTAGATAAACCCTATAAACGAATTTGTACCGTACGATGTGTATATTTTGTTGTGGTCTGTTTATATTGTTGACACGCAATTCAGCGCTTTAATGTGCGAGAAGCAATAGTATTTCTTTTCATGATTAATTTGCTTTTCTTAAATTATCTAGTTAACGGCCTAAAAACCAAAACGTAATCCAGTTGAAGTGAATGCGGTGAAAGCGGCCATTCTAAGTATGTATTAACTCTTGTTACGTAAAGATGAGACTAGAGAATTTTGATAATTTGTTCCAAAGATTAATTTACTCAAATAAGATGCATATGTGAACGCTCATGTTTCGTATAATTTTAACATGTCTGAGTCAGTTTTTAGTCACGCTATTTTAAATCTTACTTGGTTTATGCTAACAATGTCCTGCCATACTTCGAGAAATTTATTTTAGTCTAGTATTCCTGCTTGTTTTATTTGAAAGATTTTGTGACTGACCGATAAAGGAACCATTTTTCTTGTTACCAGGTTATCCACATAAAAAATTCATTTCAACAATATTTCTGTTTTATGAATGGGTGGCCTTAATCATTAAAGCTTGTATGTTTAATTTGTATATTTCTACATTCTTAACGTCCGTTTTTCCCGACTTTAACTTATATATTCTCTTTGCTTCTACTGTTGTAAAAATTCAAATCATTGAGCAGTCACCTTAATTATTGTTAATAGATCTTGTTCGAAAATGGCCTGTTCAATCGAAATATCATATGTCGTGCTATCTCGTAACCTTTTCGGTCAGTATAGTTAACGAAATATTATCTACAATTGTCTCAAATTATCAGCATAATATCGATCTGGATCTGAAGGTAAATGTAAAAATTCGCTTGTGCCAGTAATCCCCTTGTTGCGTTCTGCTGAAAAACATTTTGTTTGCTCGTGATAGTGTAAACACATAGAAAAGCTGTTCATCTAGGACTGTCGTTTTGTCTAACTCTGACATCCCTCTAGCATTACTAATGCGAATATTTTGATTTAAGATTTGAATTTACCTAGTATTTAAGGTCCAAAACCGTGTCAATACGTCAAATAGTTTGGTTGGTTAATAACGAACATTAATTTGGCTTCACAAATATACTATTTCATATTTTCAGTTTTTTTGGTGAGGCAACACTTCCCCTTAGTGTGATTGTTAACAAACATGATATTTTTTATTTTGATACAACTTGAGAACACATGATGTTGATTGGTTGAATCAGCTCGTATATATTTTACATATATTGAATGGCTGTTTAAGGCGTTCTATTGTACTAGCGGCGTCATCGGAACGCATTTCTTCAAAAATAAGTCTTTCCAGAAGTTACCGTGAATGGTATTCCCTATCGCGGCAAGATTAAGGGACTTCTTGTAACCAGAAAAAGAAGTTTATGGGCCTGGGATATTTGAAGTTCATGGAAAACACATTTCCCTCCATCCAACAGAAAGAAAAAAAAGTATAACCTTCAAGCAAAAATAAGTATAAAAAGCACAACATTTTTCCTCTTCTTGATTTTATTAAAATTCTGAATAAAAAGCTTAAATCCCTCACACATCTAAACAGCCAGCAAATTAAGTACGATTACAGGACATCAACATTAAATTTGAAATTTCGTAACGAAATTAATGCAAAAAGAAGAATTTTGCAATTTGTTAAACGAAATAAACTCACCACCATACAAAACTATACAAGATCTCGGGGAAACGGACCCTTTATAGTCCTTATACCCTACTGTACAAGGAACAAGAATGAACTGAGTTACCTATCTTGCTTTATTGCAACAAATCGCAGTGAAATCAAATGCTTCATCTTTCAAACTAACATCTTTGAATAGCTTGTGGTACACGCGGTGTTGATATTCTCCAGATTCGATTGCCGGGTCATAAGATTGGCCCTTGCTGGCTATACATTTTTTCCACTTTTCTTGCAATTTGTGGATTACGCGCCAATAAATCTGTTCGCGTTTTGAAGCAGACCTTATAGTCACCCAATTATCGACCCAATTTTCTCGTAGGAATAG
>QOCX01001188.1:15954-29231 GCA_005959815.1 Sarcophaga bullata | reverse complement strand
AGTCTCGCTCAGCCAAATCGTGTCCCATCGATAAAACCAAATAATAGTCGGAATGAGTCAAATCTTGTGCATACGGCGGAAATTTTAGCAGTCTAAGCCTTTGATTGTCTCCAGTATCAGTTTCGCTTTGTGTGCAGATGTATTATCATGTTGCAAAATTACCTTCTGGTATTTTGAAGCGCTCATTTTATCACTTTACGATCAATGTACTGACTAAAATTGATCAATTTGGTTGTTCTGTAGCGTTCTTTCTGGTTTTCTTACCAGGAACCACAACATTGCTCCCGCTGAATGGTTTATGAAAATCTCAAAAATCTGTTGTTCGGAGTCGACATTAATGTAGGTCGCGCGCCACTCATCTATAAAATTAACGCACACAAACATAAGTGATGTTGGAGAAGATTAGGTTGTAATCCTCGCTGAAGCCATGTAAATGACCAAAAATTTCTGTTATGTATTGGGGCCTGCTATTCGGCATCTTCAAACTTTCTTCCTGATCTTCCACGTCCATTCTCTCACATCATTAAGGTTATTCTGAACTGTCGAAACTCTCTTCGGCTTGTTGTTCTGATAGAACATTGATCCCATGTGGTCCAAACAAGCTGTTCGGATGCGGAATCTTCAGCACTTTCACTGAAAAGAAAAATTAATCCTCTTCCACACCATTTTCTGGATAAAATTCCGTCATCTTTAAGGCGATGAAAAATATCAAGTTGGTTGCGTTACTGATGATTTTGATGGATACGGAATCTATTTGACAGATTCTTGATCGCAAAAAAAAAAAATCGTTTGTTCTCTATATGTTCCTTATGAAGACATTTGTATCCTGACGCCTAAGTTTTTACCGGGAAAATGGCAACCTACAATTCTAGCATGTGCTAAATAGAGTAAATGCTTTGTTTATCTGGAAGTATTTCGGCTTAATGAACAAATCAAAACAAGGAAATTAATAAAAAGGCGGGGAGGAGGAGTGTTCAAGTGACATCTGCATGTATAATTAACCATTTAAACCTTCAGTCAACTTAGATTGGAGCCTTCTTACACCAATTATGGATGGTGTCTGTTGTCTTGCATATATTAATGCGGAGATACAGGTTTGAGTCGACTTCGGAACACAGATTTCCTCCGTTAAGAAACTTATCAAACTCTCAGAAGTTTTTGCCAGAAGTCTGCTGGAGAAAATTGCCCTAAGTAAACTTCGTTTTGTTGTCGCGAGTTTAAACCATGGCCTTGATGCTAATAAGGCGAAACACTTCTACTATTACTAGGCGCTTTTCATCGAACCCATTTGTATTGGAAAATTAATGCTGACTATCGTTACAAGCATCATCTTGATTGGGTCTTTTGGAATTCTTATGTAGAATTATTTCGCATACCTTTTGAAATGTAATACACAGCGCCATCAATCAAGGTATGGGATATCATATGTTCGAGCATGACTGACTGCCAATTTCGTACATTTTGCACATGGTCTCGATATGGGCACATCACTATTTGTGGCAAGCGGGTATTTGTAATTTTAAAATTTTATTTTTTTTATTTTCTCCATGTCGTTTGCATTTTACTCGTGTTATGACGACAATCACAATAAAAATAAGAAGGAAAATGAGAAAGGGAATGAGCAACAGAAAACTAACGACTGTGAAAGTTGTTCTCTGGCATGTGCTTACTATTCACTATTCATATTCTTGTCATTTGTTGTTTGTACGAATTCTAATATTCTGGACACAAATAAATATGAATTTTCTTGTGTTGTTTTTTGTTTTTTGTTTGTTTTTTTCGGTCCAAAACTTCAAAATGCAAAATCATGTCAAGAATGGCTGTGATTTGTGCAGGCATGTAAATGGGCACATCATGGGGCTGCTCCAATCAACTCAAAACTAAAAAAAAAGATAAGAAAAACAACCGGCAGTTAATCAAGAAAAATGGAGGCGCCAAGACAGGAAGTAGTCGCCATTGTGATGCACTGTCATTTGTGTTGCATACATGAATATGGGCTTGTATGTGAGGGACAAGTAGTTGTAGATTGTAGTTACAAGCAGTGACACACAATTGTTGGTACACCGTACAACAATTTTTATGTACGGGTTTGGAATGACACATGAGGTACTGGAGTTTCTAACTTGCCTTCCACTGCATAGGTGTGGTTGGGAAATCAACAAAAATCGGAAAGAAAGATCGAAACTAGATCGCAATGAACATTACTGTTATCAAGCAATTACAAATCTGTTATTTATGCCTCTAAACTAAAACCAAATGAACGATATTTTACCGGTACAATGTGATATATTTTGTTTGTTGTCTGTTTGTTTGTTAAAAACGAAGTAAGTGTTTATTGTATGTGTTTGATGCCACACAGAAGCTCTTAATTTTCTAACTTACCTTCTTTAAATTGGAAAGAGAACCACAAAGAATCGTATATTGTAAAGAGAAGCCATAATGCCTGCCTATCGGGGATGTTCACTTCCCAGCCTCTTGTCTAATTATTTGACAAGCCGCATTGAATCTCATTGATATACTGGTTTTGATCAAGCACAAAGCAGCATGCCGGTATAGATGCCTTGTTGAATTTCTAATTTTTGGTTTTTTGATGTAATGAAACATTTTTATTGCAAAGGCTTTCGCTTAAGTAATCCTATACAATGGTCTAAGAATTTCACCTCTGGCATCATAAGTAATAAGGCCCCCAAACTGCTTCTATTAATCATTGCCTCCTGATCTAAAAACCAATGAATATTCCAGGCATTTGGAGTCTGTTTTAAGCACTCCAAACTATTCAAAGTAATTGTATATGCGAACAACAGCTTGCAATGAAGAAGATACACAGGCCTCATAAATTCAATGTAACACGTAAAGTGGCTCCAGCTGTGGCACGCTCATGCACTCCTATAATCCCCGTATAGCCATCTGGCTGTAAGATGAATGATAGTCCATGAGAGTCCTTGTACTCAGGAAAGAACCTTTTTAGGCCTTCATAGTGAACCGGTATTCACCAAATGTGTAAGAAAAAACAGCCAGCTTAAGCCAGCCAACAGTTTTAGTTCCCTTGGTAGCAGGGATTTCTACAAGAAACTGGAAATCTCTCAACGTTCTTCTGTTCAAGAATACTTCAAAACAAAAGTTAACACCCCTGTTCCTGCCTTAGATATCGTTCCTCTACTCCGGTTTGAAACCGGTTTAATATAATCCGGTTGTGTCGGGTGGGCCGCTTATCAGTTTAAATTTTAATCATCGATTATTTCTAATCTGGCAATACTTCTGTCATTCCATTCTGTCAAAAAATTGAGTATTTGATCTCCACCGAACGTCATGAATCGTTTTACGCTTGAGCAACATTGGAATTTATTGGGCCAAGGAAAAACTACATGCTGATGCCGACTTTGCAAAAAAAAAAATTATCCTTTCGAATGAAGCTCACTTTCATTTTGGTGAGTGCGTTTATAAGCAAAATTGCCGTATGTGGTGCTCGTAAATCTCACACGTAATCTTACAGAAGCTAATGCACCCAATACGAGTGACTGTTTGGTGTGGGTTGTGGAGCGGAGGCATCATAGGACCATATTTCGTTGAAAATGAGGTTCAAATGAGACTACTATCTCACCATGAAAATCGATCTTTTATATTCGCTCTTTATGGTATTGATGTGACTGATGTTTGGTTTCAACAGAATAGTGCAATTTGCCATACTTCTCATGCAACAATCGATTTATTGCATCAAATGTTTGACAGCTGTCTAGTTAGCCGAAATGGTGATGTTAATTGGTCGCCAAGTAGCTGCGATTTGACTACGTTGGACTATTTTCTGTGCGGTGCCATTAAAGATAAGTGTTATGCCGACAAATCAGAGACAATTAAGGCATTTGAAGGCCAACATTCATAATGCCATTGCCGAGATGCGGACCCATGCACCCGAAGAAGTGCATTAAAATTGATTCGATCGAATGAGGTACTGTGAGGCTAGCCGCGGCAGCCATTTCCATTTCTAATCGGAAAAGTCCAAAACGTCGCCGTAGCCTAGTAGGTAGTGTGTTGGCTTATTAGACGTTAGGCCACGGTTCAAACCCCAGATCAAACATCAAAACGAAAATATGAAAATATTTCCTCGGCGACTTGCTCTCAACAGATTTCTCGGCATAAACTCTGAGAGTAAATAAAATTGTCATTAAAACTCTCAAAAATCTGTCGTCCGGAGTCGGCTTTAAACTCTAGGTTCCGCCACTCAAGTATAAAATTAATTCACACATAACATATGTGGTGTGAGAAGCTGTCGTAGGTCGTAATACTGACTGAAGGGTTGTAATAACAAATTCTGTGTGTATGTTTGCTTGATTACATTTTTATATTTAAACTTTTAAATGGACCCACCCTTTACAATTTACTCCACTATAAATCCATTGCTTTATGGAGTACTTCTTATTCGAATGACAGGTTTTCCAGTATTTCTTGGCCTACCTCACCCGTGGAATGTAAATCTAAGAATCACTTTAGGAGTCATAGACGAGGTAGTATTGTAAAGCCACTGTAAAAACACACCGAAGCCATTCTCTGCTCTCTGGCAGATCAATAGCGGTATCCATGGCTACCAGACGTTTCTAAAGATTGTCCGATACTTCAGATCCTTAAGAAGGCCTTCAAAATGTTTTTTGTTTTCTTTTTTGTTTAACCTTCCTCGTCTAAACCACTGTTTCATGGTTTTTTGGAATCTTTTTTCTTTTCATATGTTCGTTACACTGATTCTGTGTTTTGTTCACATACATTTCACTTTAAAAGGATGAGATGCGATGTGATGCGCTGCGCTGCGCTGCGATGATGTCAATGTTGTTGGACTGTGGCACTTTTGGTCGACCGCAAAACCCAGCCACATGTAAATGTGGCTTTAAAAAAAACATTTCTTTTCTTCTATTTTTTCTCATTTTTTTTTTCATACGCGAACTTAATTTTTTTTTTTCAAAATCTAGTCTGATGACGCTGAGAGTATGAAATTTGGTTGTAAAGTTTTATAAAAAAAAAGTACGTAATAAAGCCGTGAGGTGAATCGTTTTATTTTCAGAAAATTATTCGAGAAAATTTATTGTTTCTTAAGCGTTTTTGTTAAGGACCGTTTACAACAACTGCCCGTTAAATAATTTACCATCAAACCTCTTTAATCAACTTGCCTCGCAATAGGCTACGACGTACCCAAATACTGACTACGCAACTAGAAATACTAAACGTAGCAGATATTACCTTGGTTTCCCTAGTAAACGCTAGGCGTTGTGCCAGCAGTGTTGCCTGCAAATTCTCCACTTGATTGTAGGCTAAGATCCATGTCCTATGTAGGTGACTCTCCACGTGATGGACAGTGTTTCAGCTAAACACAGTTTAAGAGTGCCTCTTTCGTTAGTTCAACGTATTCCCAAAGCAGGTTACTTCAAATTTTTGTTCCATGGGTTGTAATTAAAACGATGCGATGCAATATCCAAAGACCAGGCATTTTATTCTTGAGATACTGTTTTGTTAACTGATTTCAGGTGACGACTTAATACTAATTTTTAGCGCATATGTATTTACCACCTGGAACTGTTGTTATAGGACTTGAACACATTTATTGCCTCCATACAACATTTGGGAATCATAATTCCCATCTAATTCCCAAACTAAAGTTGATTTATCGTTTGTCAAGTGATAAGTGCCCATTGGAAATATGAGAGCACGTTGTGTGGCTTTGTGTGACTACTCTCAGTGATGAGGCAAATTGATGCACACTCAGATAGGATAATCAGTGTAGCATTTCAAGGCAGTTGTTTGCCTAGTTGATCATTGCCACTCCTTAGCCGGGACTACAACCCATCTTCCCACATCATACATGTTGTGTGTGATAATTTTATTCATGAGAGTTGGAACCTAAGTTTAATGTCGACTCCGCACAACAGATTTGAAAACTTTTCATCGAAATTCTATTTACTCTCAGATTTTTTGCCATAAGAAAGCCGAAGCTAAGACGAAAAAAGGGATTTTTCTCAGAATCCCTTTGTTCGAAATGTCCCAGCTGGGATTTAAACATACAGGGTTTCGTTTAATAAGCCAGTACACTACTAACGGGTTTATGGTGACTTCAAAGACAATAATTGTGTGTTTCAGAAGAACTACAAGGAATCGTGTGGGCAATATCTAGGCTTTGTTAGAGGTCCCACATAGGCACTTAAGCTACAAAAATGACAAGCCCTCCTTCCTTTAATAATATGAGAGGTGCTTTTCGCAAGATCGCGACTATTCCGCTCATTCTACTCGATTTGTCAACGGCAAGCATTAGTCATAGAGTAGCGCCGTAGTCTGTAGGATAGTGTGTTTGGCCTTATTAGACAAAAGGCCACGGTTCTAATCCCCGGTCATCACATAAAAAACGAAATATGAAAAAAAAATATTCATCGGCGACTTCCCCTCAGCAGATTTCTGGCAAAAACTCTGAGAGTAAATGAAACATTGCCATGAAAATTGCTCAAACAATCTGTCGTTAGAAGTTGACTTTAAACTGTAGGTTCCGTCACTCAATGCCATGAAATGAACACACACACAACATGTGGTGACGCGATAAGTAACGATCTGTAATCCTGACTGAAGGATTGTAACAACCCGCTACTCATGTATAAAATTAACACACACAACATAAGAGGTGTGGAGAAGCTAGGCCGTAATCCTGACTGAAGGGTTGTAATGGCCAATTATGTATGTAAACATTATAGGCGGATGATAACCCATAACATTTGACGTGTTTGGATAAGCTGGATACAAACGACAAGTTATTCACAATGACGACTCTTCGTGCCATACAGCTCGCTTTATTTTGGATATTCTGGACTAGGGAGTAGAGGGCATGGTCCCCTAACATTGAATTAATGTAACTAGCCACCGAGAACCCGTTAAATTTTTTTTGAGTTTTGGGTGGTATTTTACGTCTTACGCACTTGTACGTAGAGCACTTGTGTCGTAGTCGTTCGGCCTTGAATCGAAATTCGTTCGCTGGCCGTGCTGGTTTGAAACTTTTCCTGACAGTATAAGCAAATTGAAATCTAACTTCTGTAAACATTACTCTCTCTCCTCCCTCTCTCTCTCCGTTTTCTTGCTTCCTATCAAGTTCTCCTAGTTCCAAAACAATGTACTGCATGAGTAGGGGCCATCCTCCTAGTGTAATTAAATGCTTTCAAATTGAATTAAAACTGATGAAAGCATTGCTCACCTAAGTAGCCATTTTGCTAAAAAATATGTGGGCCTGTCTGACATTTATTGTAATTGCCGGAACACATTACAACATCATAAGGATATACCTGATGGCAGTAAATTAATCCCTCAAAGAGGAATTGTTGCCCGTTTTTATTGTTCTTTTGAGTTTTCTTTTATGAGTTAAGTTGTGTCGTTTCATGTTTACGTAACGAAATTTATGCAAATTTTTTTTTGGAAAATGTTGCACATAAAATCGAGTTTCGCATTAATGTGCACACATTTGCAACAAAATATGCATTTTAAGTGGCTGCTGCTAAGGCAAACATACACAGAAACATTCTTTATCCTTTGCTAAATGCAAAAACACACAAAATAATCCTTATTTTTCGTCTTCTTTTCTTTCTTCCTTTTGATTTTTTTATGAGCAGTTTAGCCGTGTTTTATTTGTTTGAAAACAACTTGCAACACAACTTGCAACACTCGTTTGGCTACATGTGTGCTTAATGGTGTGCATATGTTGCACATGAAAATACTTCTTCTTCTTCTTTCTTATGTGCATATATGTATGTACGTACGTATGTGTTGTTGTTTTTTCTTTTTTGTTTTTCTATTTTCTTTGCATGAATTTTGCAACATGATGCTCCTTAAGTATGTGTCAAGTGTTTTGTTGTTGCAACATAAAATATTCTATCCTGTATGCCACGTTCCTGTACAATAATAATGTTGGGGGGAATATATTCCTTCAGGCGTTTATATTTGCATTTTAGCCAATATGCATGGCATGCCTTGGCTGTTGTCATATTTCTCTCTCTGGGAACACGAAAGCTGTTGGCACCTTTTCTAGTTGATACTTAAGGAAACATTCTTTAAACAAGCATACTTGAAGACAAATGAACGTGCATGGAAACTAATTTTTTTTTCTTGCAAGATTATGGCATTTCTACAGCTGGATGTGGCATCTAAAGTCTAATAAATCCTCAAGCCATGGATAGTTACAGGACACTGTGATCTGTAACATCAATGATGTCCAACTGGTTCTTAGTTGGTTTAGCAGATCGACCATTTTTTACAACCCTTTAGTCAGGACTACAACCTAGCTTCTCTCATCACTTATGTTGTGTGCGTTAATTCTATCCATGAGTGGTGGTGGGACCTACAGTTTAAAATCGATTCTGAACAACAGATTTTTGAGAAACTTTTCATGGCAATTTGCATTTACCCTCAGAATTTTTGCCAGAAATCTGCTGAGAGGAAGACGCCGTTGGAGATGTTCGACATGAGGTTTGACTCATTGCCTCACGTAAATTAAGCCAACACACCACCTACTAGACTACTGCGACTACCGAGTGCAAGCCACCAATACCTTAACGTGGCTGTCAATTTAACCTAACCAACCTACTTAGCAAAACAGTCTGGTGGTGCCTCATATTAGTCAAGGAATCACACTAAGAAAGTGTTCTAGTCACCTATTTAATGGATGCAATTGCTGGTAAGGCCGCCTAATTTACAAAATGTTTATATTTTGTACGAGACAGCCGATTACAACTTTTCGGAGGAGGGAGGGCCAATCTTTAAACTTACAAAAAAATCAAAGTAGGCATGCCTCTTTATTTGTTTTGGCTGGAGTGCATCCGCTATATTGAATTTTCCATGTCAGTGGTGCATAAATCAGATCGAGTTTGACCGATCTCATTGGTTATGTTCGCTTCAAACATCGGTTAATCGCATGCAACAGCAACTTAAGAAAACTTTACAATGAAAATGGAACAAATACGAGTATGCCCTCAAATTTCTGTTCAAAAATACCCAATGCGCATAGGCTATGTGGCAACTAGCTCTGTCTTGTTGGCGACAATTTCACTTAATTCAGACCCTGTAGTCCTTACCGCTGACAGTCAAGGCCTGTCATTATCAAGACGTTGACACGTTTTACCACAAAATCCACATCAAATAGTGAATTTTCGGCCATGCTTTGATAGTACTTGTACCAACCCATATGAGATTCAAGACATTGACCTCATCGTTGAAGATGATTTATCGATAAACCAACAAGGTGCAGTTACCAATAGCTCTAGAACCCATTTAGTGAACACTCATCGTTGCTCTTAGTCGTCCACAGTGTTTTGGCAAAGCAGATAGAACCAAGGATAACTAGGTTAACAGATGATCCAGTATTTATTACATACAGGTTGCGGTACGTTTGCCGTTATATTGTGATAACCCTATATTTACTAATCAATCATGATCAAGCTGCACATTTAGATGTGGAATCTTCAGTCAGTACCACCAAAATGTTTTGGCATGATTTTCCTGAGTTTAATTTCGAAACATTTTTTTGTCTGTCTTAGGCAGACTTTTTCTTGGTCAAAAATATCCAATTCTCACGTAAGTGAATTTACTTCTCGTGAGCGAAGCATAACTTCCCTATCCTTTAATAATGTTTCTTTGCAACAAAATGCAGTTTGACGTGACTCGGTCCAATGCTTGAGAAAGGGCAACAAAAAGTAAAGAACAGTATTTCTTACGCGGTAACACTTCGGATACGCTTCTTTTGGCTTGATAGCATGTGCATCTGGATAGCATCTGATCTCTTTTAACGTTGGATAGTTTAGATGTCAATAGCATCTGTGATCCCTCCCCTTGTACGATATTATCCAAGTCTAGGTATCCTTCTGTCAAATGAATTCTTTCACTCTCTTGTCAGTCGTCGAAGTCTAAGCAGTGTGTTGGCTTCATACATGTGAGGCTATGCTTCAAACATTAGATCAGACATCTCTAACCAACTATTCAAACTTGTTCGTAATGCCATCTCAATCACAGTGATCATGCTTCAACCTAACCTAACATATACTCTCAGCAGATTTCTGTTTCAAAAACTCTGAAAGTCAATAAAAGTTTCGTAAAACTTTATCGTTTACAGTCGACTTTAAACAGTAGCTCCCGTCATTCATGTATAAAACTAACACCCACAACAGAGAGTGTGAGAAACTAGGTGGTAATCCTGACTAAAGAGTTGTAATTTGTGTGGCTTGACATACCTAGTTGCCGAATTTCCATACTTCTGTGTCCAGTAGTGGACACTGCACTATTGGCTGTTTTGCTGACAGGCTCAGTTTGCCCCACCAGCATTACAGCAGAAGCTTCCATGATGTGGAGGAAACAAAATCGATGCAACAGCTTTTATGTGAGTGCCCTGCACTTCAGCGCAGACGTTATCGGTTTTTAAATGACAAAATATTTGTAGTTCTGGGCATGATGGCGAACGTACCACGAAGGGAACTGACAAGTTTCATTCGGAGCTCCGGGTGTTTCTAATTCACGACTAACGGATCATGACAGGGGGACTTATCCTACAATCGATAACACAGTGGGCCATATGGGTCATCGAGTGATTACCAAGATGCTTTCCATTCGAAATTCTAGACTAGATGGTGGTGGAGGTGAATTTCTGAATACCAATACGAACGTGTTATAAATATTGGCTGCAAAAAAAAATTTTTTTCCCTTTTTTTCAATTCGAAATGATTTTGCAAAGCTTTTACAAAAAAACGCCAAATTTAAGCGAATAAAATATTCAAATTGTAATTAACTTTCTCCCCCTGGATTAGGTAGGATACAGCAACAAAACAAAAAAACTCCAACATTTCGATTAAAAAACAAAATGCATGACGATGTTGATGATGAAATTTACATGACGATGATATTTTTAGTGTGTGTGTGTTTTGTGATACTTTTGGACCCTTAATGTAATTAAAATCCAGTTACTGTTAAATTACAATAAAATTTCGGGTTTTTTTTGTTTTGTTTTTTGTTATTAAATATCACCCAAAGGGGATAGAATGAGTATTCAGTTGTATGTGTGAAACATTGGCGAAATGTTTGTTGCTGCTTACAAACCATTCTAGAGAAGTTTTATTGTGCGTTTGTTGTTGTAAGTTTTCTTTTTTGTTTTATATTGTATTGTATTGGTTGGTTGGCTGCTGTAGCGCTTATTACACCACAAAAATTTCGCCTTAATTGCAAAAACGCCCAAGGTTATGGCTAATGTTGCCTGGCTGCCTGGTTGCCTGGCTGCCTGCCACCATATGATGCAAATTTCCCCAAAAAAAAGCAACAAAAAATGAATAAAAAACGAGAATACCACCAACAACAGAATATACTCGTAGAGGAGTTACAAAACTGAAATACACTGTAAAATGGCAGTAAGCAGCTGTTACAGTTCGAACCAGTGTATTAACACAGTACACTGAGAAAAATGTTATGCAAGCAACTACACGCATAATTGGTCACTACAACAGTCCTATATAGGCTGAGGCTATGGATAAGATGATCTATAGAACAGGAATAGAAGCAGCCTACAGGATTCCTTTCTCCGGGTAATTTCTGTCTTCCGTACGGTGGCTACTGATGCAGCATTGGAGATTACGGGGATGATGGCCCTGCAGTAGCAGTAGAGCAGTAGTAGCAGTAGAGGACGTAGGGAGGAGAAAACATGTTACAAGGTGGGGAACTACTTACAGATTGGTTGATGATGCTATGGATATATGGCAGCACAACTGATCGAATTTCACAAAGAGAAAATGAACCTTCTGGCTAATACCGTGTATAATCGAATGAACCAAAAGGAAACACGTTCAAGTGAACTTTCACTTGACAGAGTTGCTAACCGGTCCTAAATCTTATAGAGCGTAACTCTATAAATATGGCCACAACATAGATGAAGCATGTCCAGAATGCCAGAAATGAAAGGAAGACGGTGCATCATGTTTTCTTTACTTGCCTGCGATACGATAAACAGCTAAATTGCCTGGAAGGGGCAATAGGATCTCAGGTAAAGCCCGATAACGTCGTTAACCTGATGTTAACTTCACATGAGTATTGGAACGCAGTGAGTATTTTCGAATTAATTTGTGTTGATGCAGGAAAGACTGGAAGAGAGAGCAAGGTCAGCAGATATAGAGCAACACTCGCTGAATCTCCACTCCCGATGTATTTCTTGCTTGTGGTCCTAAGGAGGTTGCGACGGATGGAAATGTGACGAACGATTTGGGCGTAATACATAGGCACACAGCAAGCGAGAGTAAGCCTCGTGGCGAATCATGCACATTGGGTAGATCGGGCTATCAATGTCCTTTGAAGACTACCAGCCTTTAGCTCGGTAAACTAAAAAAAAATTGTCATTAAAACCTTTAATTTGAATTATGGCCTAATTTCTCATGCCACTTCCTCTCAGCAGTCTCGTGGCAAAAACTCTGAGAATAAAAATAAAATTGTCATGAAAAGTTTCTTAAATCTGCTGTTCGGAATCGACATTAAGCAATAGGTTCAGACCATTGTCGGTAAGGTGTGATCCTGACTAAAGGGTTGTAATGACCAATTAAGTAAATAAGTACGCTTTGCTCATGGGCTGTAAAGTTTAAAAGTATTGTAGGCCTACTACCTTAGCAGTAGAATTAATCGATAACCTCGATTGAGCCGCCGTGCACTAGTTGGAACGTATTAATTCTTGTGACTTTAATTTTTAAATCAGTTGCTGCCGTTGAGGTATGTATATACTCGTACATCGAGCGTTTGTCGTGTACTAGAACTATGTAATCGATATCCTCGAGATCCTCGAGATCTTCATCCCTTGACTAATTTTAAGATGCATTCAATGTGACTGTAACAATGATGCCAGTACCCCTAATATTCCCAGAGTACTTATCTCTTATGGAGATTGCACAAACTTTGTTGAAAGCGAAATTGTCTGTAAATACCGGCACAGAGAGGAATTATCTTAATCATCATTGACGTCCAGATCAGATCCAGGGGTACGATCATGGTTTAATTTTTATCTGGAGCACATTCATGTTTAATCCCAAAACTTCATTTCGTAAAGATTTGTTAACGAAATATCGATATAAACTGTAACAATATTTGGTCTTAATACGTTGGCCAATCGGGTAAATTAATGTTGACATCACAATGGGCCATAAATGTTAGCCTAAGTTGATCCGTCATCTAACCTAACCTAACCTAACCTCAACTAACCTAACTTAACCTCACTTTTAATACTTCCCATACGTAATCAAATAAAT
>QOCX01001188.1:0-14156 GCA_005959815.1 Sarcophaga bullata | reverse complement strand
CTTCAGGCGTATGTTTACGTTACAGAAAAATGTGCTCAACAAGCTTGAACAGGAAATAAAGAGCATGAAACAATACTAACTGACAGCCAGGCCGGTATCAGTGCACGCAACTGCTCAGGAGTTGAATACAAATTTCAGATTTGAATAGAAAACTAAGACATCCATCGGCAAGAACATAAATTCCAAGCCATGAAAGAATTCCAAGTCCATTGTGAAGAGCAAGATCAGATTGACAGTAGAATAGTTTGGTCGTAGCTGAAAAGGCCAGAACAAAGGAGTAATAAAAGAGACTTAGAGGACTATATTGGGAGAAAGAAAAGTGAAGTAGAAGCATTAGCTTTTCTCGAATTAAGCGGGTTTTACGTAATACATACATACATACATACATAATTGGTCATTACAACCCTACAGTCAGGATTACGGCCTGGCTTCTCACACCACTTATGTTGTGTGAGTTAATTTGTTATACATGAGTGGCGGGACCCTACTGTTTAAAGTCGACTCCGAACGACAGATTTTTGAGAAACTTTTAATGGCAATTTTATTTTACTCTCAGAGTTTTTGCCAGAAATCTGCTGAGAGGAAGCCGCAGAAGAAATTTTTTTTATGTCTGACCAGAGATTCGAACCCTGGCCTTTCGTCTAATAAGCCAACACACTACCTACTAGACTATGGTGTAAAACGAGTTTTACGCAATCTAAACTTTGATTGTAGCCGTCGTAGTCTAGCAGGTAGTATGTTGGCTTATTAGACGAAAGGCCACGGTTCAAACCCAACTCAAACAAGTCCAATAACATTGAATCCGAACAATATTTCATCAGCGACTTCCTCTACGCAGATTTCTGAAATAAAATTGCCATGAAAAGTTGTTCAAAAATCTGTTGTTCGGAATCGACTTCAAACAGTAGGTCCCGCCACTCATGTATGAAATGAAACATACAACATACTCGTAGATGGTGTGAGAAACTACGTCATAATCCTGTCTAGAGGGTTGTAATTACCAATTATGTCTGCAAGTTGAATACGTTTAATTACCAGTTTAACAATATAATGTTAATATATTAACAGAGAGAGAGAGAGAGAAAGAGAGAGATAGAGAGAGAAGAAAAAATAAACGAATGAAATCGTTATCGAATTTATCTTCATAATTACATGTCAATTGACGTTGCGTTTTAACACTGAATTTTTAAATAACAACTGCCAACTATTTTCATTTCTTTTTTTTAACACACAAAATATCTGATAAACTAGCAACAAAAAAAAAAAGAAAGAAAAAATCTAGTTCGACAATTGCAATTATAGTCGTCGACTGTATTTATGGCTACAATCGTGTCCAGGTCATTTAATAATACAGAAATCCCCATTTTTATCTGGCGTCATCAAAATTACAATAAAAATTTCGCACTTAAAATTTCGCTCTCTCTCTCTCTCTCTCTCTCTCTGTAGAAGGCCACACACACACAGTCCATACATTTATTTATGATGGAAAAGGCCAAGTGTCAGTGGGTTTCGTAACATGAGCTTACTACACTCCTGCAATAAATACAAATTTCCCATAATTATATACACCCACACACAAACACACACAAACACATACATACACCAACATACAAGTATACGCGCATATACATCCAATGCGAACATATGTAATTGTATATGTTTGCTAGAGAGCCATACATCTCGACAGTAACAATAATAACATCAGTAGTAGCAGCAACAACAAATGCAACAGCAGTAACAGTAACAACCCACATTGATGGAGAAGAGAGCGGAAGTCGAAGTGAAATAAAAAAGAATTTCATGTTTCACATACGCCTGTTCGCACTTTGCACTTTGCAGGCCATGTAACAACAGTGAGAGCGAACAGAGGACACCCATTTATAATTACACATGCATGTTGCCGTATCCCAGCAAACATTTTAGACGAAATGGATGGGAATGGAATTATTCGGAGAATCATACAAGAATCGAAATGTAATACAGAACTTGGTAAGAATTTGTAAATCAGACGCCTATTATAATTACATGTAGACTGTCATACCCAGCAAACATTTACTACGAAAAGCAGATGGAATTTATTCAGAGAATCAATACAAGAATCGAAATTTAATACAGAACTCGGTGATAAGGCTTTGCAACTCAGACGCCCATTATATTACATGTCGGTTGTCAACCCAGCAAACATTTAACAAAAATATACAAAAAGTCGAAATTTAATACAGAATTCGTTGACAAGACTTCAAACTCTGTGAAAATTTTATCCTAGTAATTTCGTCACAATTTTTAAGGGCCGAACTTAAAAAACCTATTGGATCTAGGAATTTCGATAAAACCCTACAAACAACACAGCAAATCAGTAGTTCGAGATAGATAAGCCATAGAGTAAGTCATACAAGTCATCACCGTAGTCTAGCAGGTAGCGTGTTGGATTATTATATGTGGGGCCTTGGTTCAAACCCCAGGTCAGACATCTCCAGCAAGCCAAAACTAAATACGAAAAAATATTTCTTCGGCGACTGCTTGCCAGTACATTTCTGGCGAAAATCCGAAAGTAATAAAATTTCATGCCAATAAGGTCATGGAACAGAATCTTGTAGGGCCCTCTCGCAAAGACTCTCTACAGATATAGCGACCACAGAAGGAATTTCAATAAAAGTTTCACGATCCTGTTTTCAAATGTAAAGCCAAACAAAACACGAGTAATCTAAAGATTTCGATCATTATTAGAATGTTTGGACCTTGTTTTTATGTACGATTGGTTGCAAAGGTAGGACCTTATCCCCTGAGACATGGCCTCTGACGCAAAAAAGTTTAACTAAGCCAAATCGGAAATTGCGACACTCTTTAACGAGCCTAGAATAGCAGCCTGACTATCAGAAAAGATTAAGATGCGGGAGAAAGGACCACCGTTGATGAGGATCCATTGAGCGGGCCGGTAAATGGCACCTATCTCCGCTTGAAACATGCTACAGTGATCCAACAGTCGCAACAAAAAGTTCAGTTTTAATTTCCCAGAGTAGACACCGCTCCCAACCCCATTATCGAGTTTAGAGCCATCAGTGTATACAAGTACAGGGAGTCGTCCCCTGTCCGAAATCAGGAAAATTGAAACTCGTCTCAAAATAATATTCCATAAGAAGATAATCGATGTTCAGTGGGGCCGCGAAACAAGACCTTGAGTCTAGTTGCGGTGGATTTGCCCGCCTATTTAGCAAGACCACAGTTGTAGCCACTGCGAACCAGCGCTTCTGTAGAAAAAATCCGAAGACGAAAAAATAAGGTGATTATAGCGTAATAAAGACGGGCCATCTATCGGTTTAAATTTCAACCATCAGTTGTTTCGAATCTGGCAATACTAATGCCATTCTATTCTGTCACAAAATTCAGTCGCTTTTGCCAAAAAACATCTTTTCGGATGACGCTCATGTTCATCTTGATGATCATGATCATGTTCATCCGAAAACCCACACCTTGCTTACAGAAGCCAATGCACTATTTACGAGTGACAGTTTGTTGCGGCTTGTGGAGCGGAGGCATCATTGGCCCTTATTTCTTTGAAAATGAGGACGGCGCAATCATTACGGGCAATTGCACCATGCTAATCGATTTTTTTATCCGCTCTTCATGGTATTAATGTGAACAGGATGGTGCAACTTGCCACCAATCTCGTGGCACAATCTATTTATTGTATCAAACGTTTAACGGCTGTTTAGCCAAAATGTTGATGTCAATTGATTGGCAAGAAGTAGGGATTTGACAAGATTGGACTATTTTCTCGGGACGTTGTTAAAGAAAAGTGTTATGCCGACAAGCCGGAGCCTATTGAGCATTTGAAGGCCAACATTTGTGATGCCATTTCCGAGATACGACCCCTTACACTGGAAAAAGTACACAAAAATCGGTCCGATCGAATGAGTTACTGTGAGGAAAATCAATCAGAAATGTTTACTGGGTAAGCACATGCACAATGTCTGTGTGTATATGTATGTTGTAATAACAACAACAAGTGTCTTCGAAAACAATTGTGAATTATGTCTGTCATGTTTTAAACGAACACTTTTAAGCCCGCTCTCATACTCTCCCTATCTCTTTCTTTCCTTAACACACACACATACATATGCAAACATATTTGCTACTGAATATAATACAGAGAGAGAAAGAGAGAGAGAGAGAGAGAGTTATTGTATAATTTCTATTTGACAATTTATTAAATATCCTGTAGATTAAAATTTTCTATGTAGTTAAACTCTTACACACACTAATACACACATACACAGTGTGTGTGTGTATTACACACTCTCTAAAGTACATGAAGTGACAAATACATACAATGACATGCAATAGAAATGCAACAACAATTAAATGATAATTTTAATAATAATGTGTGTACGAAACATACAAACAAACACAGACAATGAGACTTCACAGGACGTCTAACACAGTGGTTTTAGGGGTACGAATGAGAGAGAATTAAAAATGGCCTGCTGAGGAAAATAATGACTCGTAGTGTAGAAAATGCTTGAAAACGAGTTGCATCGACAATTCTGCGGCATCTACCGATGGTGCTAAGCCTAGCTCTACAGAATGAAAGTAAGGGTAAAGTGCAGACTCAGCGGATTGAAATTTTGCCAAATTTTTGTTTTTTTTTTTTTGTTGTGGAGTACAATTGTTTCGGTTGAGAAGTGGAATATTATTTCATTCACATGGCTGCCGCGGCTGGCCTCACAGTACCTCATTCGATCAAACCAATTCTAACTCACTTTTTCGAGTGTATGTTTCTGTATCTCGGCAATGGTATCACGAATGTTGGCCTTCAAATCTTAAATTTACTCTGGCTAGTCGGCATAACACTTTTTTTATCGCGCCCAACAGAAAATAGTCCAACGATATCGAATGGCCAATTGACATCACCATTTCGGCTAATTAAACGGCCATCAAACGTTTGACGCAATTAATCGATTGTAGCATGAGATGTGTGGCAAGTTGTGCCATTCTGTTGAAATCAAACATCGTTCACATCCATACGATGGAGAGCGGCTACAACAAATTGGTTATTAGTGTTTGCACTGACCCCAATGGTTAAGCCGTTTTCATTTTTAAAGAAATATTGCCTAATACTCTACCAGCAACGGCAAACAATCACTTCTAATGTTAAGTATCCACCAAGATGAAAATCAGCTTCATTCGAAAAGATGAATTTTTTTTGACAAAATCTACATCATTAACGCAATAAATGCCCACAGTTCTCAGGCGTAAATCGATTCATTACATTCAGTAGAGATAGTCCACTCAAGTTTATGACCAAGTAGAATGCACTAAGCATTGCCCGACTTAAAATAACCGATGACTTAAATTTAAACCTATAAATGCCCCACCTTTTTTTTACTTTAACTTAGTTTGTTAAAGTAATCATTGGTGAAAATGTGCTTCATCACTTAAGAAAAAAAGTCAAGCACCCTATTTACGGCACTTAGAATGATTACTGGCATAATAATTGTGCAGTGAGGCATTTACGTAGAGGTAGGTAAGCACATTTGTAAATAGTCCATAATACAGGCTTAATTGCTGGCAAAATCATGAAAATTTGGATTACCAGCAGTTGTGTCATACACTGCAAAAATACATAGACCTGGCCACAAATGCAACGCTTTCAATTCTTTACATTTTCCTATGGTTTTGCATGTAGCCCAACTTCTTCAGTGAGTTTAATGGATTCTGTCAACAGTTCATAGCTGTGACATCACAACGTTCTGCTATACATGCTCAAGTGAGCTTTGATTTCGATGACTCCAACCTCTCTGCCTACATATGATTTTGTCAATTTCCTGGCCAGTAAGAAAGTTATTACAGCCGTAAGCATTCCATACGTAATTGGACATTACAACGCTTTCGTCAATATTTCAACCTAAACCGGTGGCAGGAACTACAGTTTAAAGTCGACTTCGAATGACTGATTTTGAGAAATTTTTCATGGCAGTTTTATTTACTCTTAGAGTTCTCGCCACAAACCTGCTGAGAGGATTGGGATATCTGACTTGGAGTTTGAACAGGAAACCTTTTTAATGAAGGAGAGAGTCCAAATAGTCTCTGAATAAAAGCTGTGTAACGAAGTGAATGAAATTCGTCTACTACTAGGAGAATCTCTGAGGTAACTCCAGAAGAAAGAAGGTAAACCTGAAATCTGATACCAAGCATAGATGAATATTATAGTGAAGGAGAGGAGGAACTGTACAATACTCAATTACTGTGCGAAAATTACATGGCTTCTAACACCACTTATGTTGTGTGTGTTAATTTTTATATTTGGGGGAGAGGGGGGTGAGGGGTGTACATACAATTTGAAATCAATTTCGAACGACAGATTTTTGAGAAACTTTTCGTGGCAATTTTTATTCAGTCTTAGATTTTTTTTCCAGAAGTTGCCGAAGAAAAACTTTTCATATTTCGTTTTGTTGGAAATGTTTGCCCTGGAGTTGAAACCATGGTCTTACGTCGAATAAGCCAACATACTATCTACTAGACCATGGCGACTACCAATCCTTATTTAGACTAGCAATCTCTATTTAGAAAAAGAAAATTGAAGAAGATTAAAAAAAGTGGGAACTAGAGCTGGAGGATGACTGGATTGTGACTTCAAGTGGGTCTCCACAGAAGAAGATCTGGTAGGTGATCTTGTTGGTCAATGGTGAGCCCTAAAAAGTGAAATTACTTGCTCATTAAACAAGTCTCTCAAGAGACTCATGGTACCGCGTGCCATTTGGAATATGTTCGTACCAAATCTGATGTTTTGCACTATCAAACGGTCTCGAAATGATGCACTGTGTAGTAGCTTCAATAAAATGGAGACAATAAGTCAATAAGTCGATACATACATAACATACGTAATTGGCCATTACAACCCTTCAGTTAGAATTACGGCCTAGCTTCTCACACCACTTATGTTGTGTCTCTGTTGTGTGTGTTAAAGCTGAGAGGATGTCGCCTAAGAAATATTTTTCATATTTTTGTTTTGATGTCTGACCGGGGATACAGTCGATACAGTTTCTTGATATTATCGAATACGTTACTTGCACTCATCGAGGAAGAAAATGTTTGAGGAGAAACAGATAAAAAAAAACGAAAAAAAAATATTGTTCAGTTCTGTTGAACTGTAGCAAGGGGCGTATTTTCACTGTTGCACCGTGTAATGTTCCTTTTATTGCTGCAGTCACACTGAGAAATCTTGTCAATGTCACAGACAGACAAACATGGACATCCATACATTGAAAAAGAAAAAAATTCTACAAAACATTAACATTTACGCCCACATTCATGCATACGAACAAACATATGCTCATTCACACCATTTTCTTCTCCCAAATATTCACATTAAAACATACAAACACACTCATCTATGGAAGTATAAAAAAAGAGAGAAAAAATTAAAAAAAAAAAATAATGAAGAGGCATGAAGAAGAAGAAAAAACATTCTCAAACATACAAACATTTTAACACAAACACCATGACACTCTCACACTTTCATTTATACAATGACACATACGTACATACCTAAATGCATACAACAAGTAGTTGGTAAACTTGTTCTTGTTGTGCATATTTTCTGCCATTTTTTTCTTATGTTCACCCCAGGAGGGAGGGAAGAGGTTGGATAGGAAAGTTAACAAAGAAAAGTTTCTTTAAAATTTCAAAAAAAAAGAAAATTACGGCCGGGCATACTGTCTGTGCTATTGCTGGAATTGATGTTGCTGCAGCAGCTAAACTATGTACCGTTAAACAACGGATGCTGTTCGTACTTGTAGTGGTAATGCAGCTGCTGCTGCCTCTGTACGTTGTTGTTGTTATTGTTCCTGTTGTTGATGAAAATAAATTTAAAATTACATTGTGGAACAACTCAGACACAACTTTCGGGCACACGCTGTGTCATTAAACAATCTTTAATGGCCATGATGTTAATGTTATCGTCCAGGTCAGTGGATGAATTACATGATGTTGTTGTTGTCGATGGTGCAGCCGATGGCAGTGAATGTGAGCCCAAAAGTAGGCCAACACCACTCGTAGAGCCCGGTGTACTGCCACTGCCGCCACTCAAAGCTGAAGTTGTTTGTGATGTTAACATCATGCTTGATGGCGAAGGATGACCCGTGTAATGGCCGTGAGTGCCACGACTACCCAACGTATTGTGATGATGCAGTGTACTGTGATGAAGGTTAACACGTTGCATACTCAAAACATTGCCACTGGCATTGGCCGATGTTGCTGTAGCAGCGGAGGAGGGCGGCGAGCAGGTGGACGAGGTATGATGTAAACTTGACATGGCCGTGCCACTGCTGCTATTAATGAGACTATTTAGTATGTAGCCACCACCTGTCCCAAGACCGGGTGGCAGTGTGCCAACACCACTTGAATGCAGTTGCTGCTGCAAATGCGTGGTGGCTGCTATAGTCGAATTGGAGGCTAAAGATGTAGGCGAACCAATTATATTGCCTACATCATGCAATATACTGCCGCCAGTGCCTGTTCTGGCAATGGCTGTTGCATGCAACAATGCTGTACCGGATGTTGTAGCTGCTGCTGCTGTAACTGATGTCGTTGTTGTTGCTGTGGGTGACAACATTGAGGCGGATGCCAACAGATGAGTGCGTGCGTTTATTTGATTAAATTGCATGGGTATGCTCTCACTGACACCACCACCACCACCACCACCAATTCCTGAATTAGTGCCACCCTCTGGATTCTGCTGCATCATGTTTGTTTCGTAAGTTTTGTTATGCTGTTGCTGCTGTTGTTTTATTGTTATTGTTTTTGTTTTTGTTTTTTCCAAACGAATGAAACATAAAAACAAAACATACATAAAGAAGCATACGACAAACAACAGTGCCATGCAGCATCACCAAATGGTTGCAGGTTGTTATTGTTTGTATTTTTGTGTTTGTTTTTGTTGTTTTTATTAAAAGAGATGCCAACGATAAGCATGTTGCATGAAAAATAATATTACATTTATACCATGCCACACCAAGCATGAACAATGCGCAACCGCATTTCATTACTTCCATTGTCCATTCCATCCCAATAGCGTATGCGTTGTTGAATACATGAAACGCCATCGGAAAGGTAACAGCAAACAGAAATGTGAGAAAGAGAGTAAAGAAAGAAAATAAAAGAATATTTTTCAAATATATTCAATGTTTTGTTTATAGTAAGTAGATCTGTAAGAATAAAAAAATGCTTAATTTAGGTACAGTGGCCAGCAAAAGTTTACCGTACCCCAAATCATATTTTTCAACAATTTCATGAATTTTAAGCAATAATATGGACAAATAATTGATGTTTTTGTTATTTATTTGATTATTTTCTTCTCTTTTATTGTAAAACAAACAATATTTGTAAAGTTTTCACAAATCATAAGAAAAAAAGGAAAAGTTTCTGGTGGCTTAATTTTTGTTTCGCAAAAGTGTGTATACCCCCAAAAGAACACTCCGTGCGGTAAATATATAAAATTCGTAGGCCCTCAATACTTTAAAATATCGACTTGTTATATTTACAGGATATCCCTTAAGCGTCAGGACTCGCATTTAACCCCCAATTGGCATTCGAATCGTACCCAGTTTTGTTTACTGGAACATTTACATCATGAGCAAGTTTTTTAGCTGACTTTTTGTTTCAGGTTTAACGACTACTGTAACCCCACTTCCCAAAAATAAGTCGTCTAAAGATTACTCCTCTTGAAGCCATCATTGGGACTCTATGCCACAGAGTATATAAACCTATGGGGACTTTAGTAGCCAAACATACCTTCAACGCAACAGCAGTACGATTGGGTTCATTGACTTGTTGGCTCCAATAATCATCACGAACTCTTCATTCTTTCTCGAATTTTTATGGTGAATTTGTTCTTTCAACAAACATGGTTTTAAATATGGCCATAATGATCCTTAAGTCAGGACTACGACCTAGTTTCTCACACCACTTATGTTTGTGCGTTTAATGTTCTTAATCATGAGTGCCAGAACCGTCAGTTTGAAGTCGACTCCGAGCACGAATTTTTTTATCTGAACTCATGGCAAATTTTAAACTTTCCATAGCAATTTTATTTACTGTCAGATTACTTTAGCGAGAAATCTGCTGCGAGGAAATCACTGAAGAAATATTTTTTATGCCTCGTTTTGCTGGAGATATTTGACCTGGGGTTCGAACCGTGGCCTCACGTCTAATAAGCCAACGCACTACTTTCTAGACTACAGCGACTAATGTGTAAATACTCTTCCTCATTTATTACTAATCAAACTTTCCACATCTGCGCTGACACACTTGCTCACAAATTGTACTAACGAGGCCATCATGTTCTCTACAAATCGAGTGCTGATAGTTCTCTCAATAACTATGATTTTGGGAAATGCTTGCAAAGAAAAGCAGAATATCGAGAGTAAAATAAACAATATGGTTGCTACATACACTTTTAAGGAAGGGATAACCATTCTGGAGTATTCATATGCGTCAAGAACATATAGTATGACAGAAGCAAGTGTGGTTGATATAAAATGAAATACTAAAATGTCATGAGGACACCCTAAGAAGTGTTGCATTTAAGCTTTGCTACAGAGGATTGGGCCATAATTGATTGTCTTACAACAAGCTGCGATTCGAAATAGTTAGCTGCAAATGGAAAGCTGAATGATGTGGAATTCAACAAAACATCTGCGAAGTCAAGCATAACCTTCGAAGCACTAGATAAATTAGAACTTTTCTGTGAAAGTGAAAAAGCGATTGAAAGAACTATCATACACTCGGTTAAGGACAAAAAGAAAGCGAGTCAAGAAGCCAAAAGTATTTGTTTTTGAGGCCTTCTAAACTTTTTTTTGGATAATTTAAGTTTTACAGTCAGACCTATTTAAGAATAGAGATTCGATTAATAGATCCGCATTTTACTGAGCATAAATAGACTCAAAGGACAATTGTTTCCCAATAACGATCGATGTCAAGCCCATCATTCAGCGGACACCAATAATGAAATAGACGAATCACCAAACGAATATTTCCTTGTCATTTCTGGAAACATCAACGTGTTATGTATACATCCATCATCTCGTTAATCTTTATGAAACTGAAATTACAAATTAATGCCATGGGTGTGTTTATATACATCATCCAAATATCTGACATGGCCTGCCAGACTGAAGCTCTTCTGTAGGTTCACAATTTTTCCATGACTCTGGCACATAAATCCGGCCTGAATTTGATCGTTGTCTTAGGTTATATTGGCTTTGATTGTGGCTTATGCGTCATACTACTTAAGAAAACCCCACAAGAAAAAATCCAACGAGGTTGAAATGGTACGATTTCGGTGGCCAGTTCATAATACAATTCACGTGAGATGATCGATGCCGTTAAACGCTCAACGGCGGAATATTTCAATATGTCAATGACAAAAGTTGGCCACATAGCTTCGTCTATCGAAACAACTCAATTTTTAGTGTCAGATTAATCCAAATTCAGCCTAAATGAAAGAAAGAAAAAGTGCTTACCGTTGACATTGATGGCACTGGCAAATGTCTTTCTAAAGAATATTATCGATTTGACATCGGCAATCGAAAACTACCCTAAATATGCGACTTATTACAGATAAATTGACTCTCTGGCATTCTCATGTGAACTGATATTATATCCTCATTCTACATTTCGCTTGCCCCATGTGTTCCATTCATTTATGAAATTAAGTGATCTTTTCGATGGAAATTAATTTCCAGAAACATTGTAGAAAGTAACGTAAGTCGTTGTATAGCGTTGACTTTTAGTTCCTAAGCTTAATTTTTGAACTTTGAACGGATGCAGATCAAATTTGCATAAATAAGCATACATACATTGGTCATTGTACAATTCTTCAGTCAGGATTATGTTCCAGCTCACATACACTTATGTTGTGTGCGTCACAATTTATACATGAGGCGACGGACCTACAATTTAAAGACCAATTTTTGAGAAACTTTTCATGACAATTTTATTTACGCACAGACTTTTTGCCAGAAATCTGCTGAGAGGCAGACACCGTTTCGTCTTGACGGGTAGGGGTATTTTCTTCACATTTTCGTTTTGATGTCTGACCTGAGGTTTGAAGCGTGGACTTACGTCTAATAAGCAAACACATTTCCTACTATACTACGGCGACTACGGTGGACTCATATCTTTCCAAATACAACAATTCTAGTTGTGCATTAAGGAAAGGACCTCATGTATGATGATGGTCTTTGCAATAAAAATTAGTGTTCGTTACGAACGAGTTTAGAGCGCATTCAGCGAATACATAATGTTGACTATGGTCGTATATCTTTAGTTTCTGGCTCAGTTCAATTTTGTACGGCTGCATGCCCAAGTCAAGCAGCAGAATTTGTCGAGTTCTAATGTGTGGCGTGAAAACGATTCCTTGGAATCTCCTGCATAATCGCACTTTCAGAGGCGATATTTTCAACACATCTTGCGTTTCTGCAACATGCGGGTTAATCATTGACTGATTCGTTAGAGGGATTATGCAGATTGTAAAAATCGACAAGTCATGCGGTACGACGTCCGAATATTTCAACCATTTTGATCAAACCATATGCATCAAAATGCATGTGTGCTGTTGACTGCATGAACACATACGTTGTGATTTGGTATACAGACTGACAACTGATTTGATAGACTTGTGGCCTTAACAAGATGGCCACTATTCACTTCCAGTATTCGAAAGCATTTGGTGGCAGACTTTCTTGCTTTTGAGTATGTGTAAATAAGGGTTACCTTGAGTTTTCTAATCATACTCCTCTGTAAATAGAAGTAACTTCTAAAACGAACAGGATTTTATGGGAAAAGGAGAACTGCTAGCAAAATTGGTAAGAAATAAAACAACAAAGTCCTTAATGGACATTGTACATCAGAAAAACATTAAAAAAACATGTTTTTTACGGTTAATATTCAAACACTTTTTTTAAAATGTCAAGAATAGAGAAAAAAATTTCAATAAATTGCCAAACAATCAACAAAAATCACTTGTCTACTCTACTATGTACGTATATACAGCCATGAACCACTTATTATTTCATTCAATAACGATGAGTGATAATAAAAAAATTTCTTTTTTTCTATTTTAAATGGTTAGATTTTCTAATAACGAACAATGGCAAAAAAAAATTTTTTTGAAAGAAAAACAAATAAAAATTCCAATGGTTTTTTCACAAAAAAAAAATTTTTTTTTTTTTTTTTTTTTTTTTTTGAGATTTTCAATTATACTCAACATTCGTACTTGGTGACCATTTCGATGTTGATGTAAAATGATGGTTAACACTGCCATTTGTAGATGGATTTGGTATGGTATTGCCACCACCAACGACACCACTGCCGCTAACGCCACCAATACTGGCATTAGCCGAACTGGTTGAACTGCTGCCGCTGCCAACACTACCAACTGCATGATGATTTTTGCGAAACAATGACAACGACAATGGACGACGTGTAGTGATATAAAATGGAAATGGAAATATGTGAGTGTAAAGTGTAAGAGAGTGTGTGTTTGAGCAATGATTGGTTTGTGATGTAAATTTATTAAATTTTTATGTTGCATTGTATATAAGCATGTGTGCAGATATGCAACAAATAAAAAGTAGAAAGAAAATACAATTCATTGGTATGAATCCACAACAACAAAAAAAACATAGGCACCAACACAGTTTTGTGCAACATTCAGTGGCATCATACAATTGTATAAAATTTTAGAAGATTTGATGTTTGGTTTTATAGCCAGAAAAAAACCCCACACATATAATAAGAAAAAAAAAATGGCAGGAAACCGGAAAATAACACAGGCCAAGGCATACATACATATGCCCACCATATGTTAGTATAAGTATGGGTTTCATACAAAATTTTCATTTTCATTTTCATTTCAAAACCCATACACACAGAATAGAATTGAGAGCGAAAAAAAACCGAGGTTTTTTTGTTCAAAAAATCAATGAGTGAATATGATGAATGAGTTGTGAAGTAACCGACCATTCAAACAGACCAACCAATCGACCATATGACCAACCAAACAGTAGCAATGGTTTGAAAATTTGTCAGAATTTGGTTAGAATTGGTTGAAATTGTTTAAATTGGTTTACAGGCAGAAATTGAATTGAATTTCG
>QOCX01001187.1:14946-43274 GCA_005959815.1 Sarcophaga bullata | reverse complement strand
AACTTAAAAGAAGAATTAATAATTCTCTTCTTTTTATCTCTCCCATTTAACCCTAATTATAATTACATAGGGCAATTATAATTGCAACTCTCTTTGGAAGTTTGCTACACCAATCTTCCACAAGAGAGCCTGCCTAAAACAACACTCGTTATATCAAATGTATTTGGTGATACCTTTCATCGATCGTCACTAACTCAGAATTTAAAAAATTTTGAGATATATTCACAAATTCCTGACACAAAAAGTTATGGGCATACATACATTTTGTTGTATTTTTCTTTTTACTTTCGTTTGGCATACGAAACTTTTTTCAGTATGAAGGGATATTTCTAAGCGTTCAATTAATAATTTAAAAAAGACCGAATTTAAACTTTTTCATTTAAGAAATAAATAAAAACTGGTAATATACAAAAATTTCAAAGTCAAATATGACTTTTTAGATCTTGATATATTATTTGGTATAGCATTTAGTGAAGAGTAAGCTAGCAAAATGTTTTGTGCACACGTCTAGTGTTTACGTTGACAAGTATGCGTACATTAGTGTTTCTGCACCAGAGATTACCACTTCATAGCACAATTGTGCAGATAGAATTCACACACATTGATTATGCTCTATTATTTAGTCGTCGATCAGACTGGTGCGAGTGCACATGTTAGCAGATGCTATGTCATTTGTTTCGGGGTTACACTCAAAAGATGTTCGGCTCCCGAGATCAAAACATTTGGCGCTTCTTTATTTTTTTTTTAAATTTACTGTTTTGTTGTACTCTCCACACAACTATCTTTTAAACTGTTGTACAATGGGTTTTGTGTGCAGTTGTTTTTTGTTCTCTATCTTTGCTTCACTCTTATTTGTATTTGCTACTGCAATCAATATTCGTTCATGAGAAAAATACAATACTGTACACCTTTAAGCGTCTTGCGCACAAACTTAGTGAATAAAGTGAGAATAAGAATAACATATTTAATTTCCTACATTTCTAACAAACAAATACTTGTAGTTGATGGTGGAATACAATAAGTAACTTATTGTACTATGCAAATAAAATTTCATATGTATAATTTATATGATAATTACTGTAGAGTGAAGATAGAAATCAATAATTGTGAAAAAATAGGATGAACAAATTTTTTTTGGGAAAAAAGGGTAATGGAATAGGTGATGTAAATTTGGCGTGCCTAGGTTGAGGGGAAAGTATTTTCCCCTTTAAAGTGTTGGCAGGTCAGTTAATAGTGAAAGGTTCCATCAATTGTAGGCTCTTAACGCCCTATTTTTGGCCATCTTTTTGAGACAGATTAATAAAATCGTTCCGGAAATATGGTGGTTTTAGAAAATTGCTCACTGGACACAGACTTTGTTGTTGTTATTAACATTTACTTACAGCACCAAAGTTTACTTATATCAGGGCTTACCAAAAATTTGTTGGTTGTGTATTAGTGAGTAAAAGAGAGAAAATAAGTTGAGAGTATTTATTTATTTACAGTAATAGAAAAGTGTTAGTAATGTATGCTATTTTGATTTTCATTTCATCAACATGCATAAATTATACATTTTTGATTAAAAATTAGTGAATGTTTTTACATATTTGGTGATAGCTACTTTTGGTTCATAAATTTCCTCACCTACTAACAATAAACTTTTAAATTTTTCCAAAAAAAAAAAAACTACTTTACGTCTACAAAAAAGCTGTTCCTTTTCCTTATCACTTAAATGTAATTTAAGAACTTATAAGACAATGAATTTTAATAAAAGCATTTTTAAAATATTTAAAATATTTTTTGAGTGCAAACCTGAAAAATGTCATAGCATCCGCTAATATGTACACTCGCCACAGTCTGATCGACGACTAAATAAGAGAGTGAATTCTATCTGCACAATAGTGCTATGAACAGACGTCGGCACCAGCGTTGCCAGTACTTTTCTTTAAACTTTTTATTCTAGGAAAATAATTATAACAAAATAAAACTTTTTTCTACAAAAGTAAAAAAATTTTTAAAGGAAAAACTGGAGCCCGGTGCCCTCTGTTGGTGCTTCTTTGATATTTTTCCCGAAACTAATAAAGTTCACAACATTTTATTTAAAAATGTAAATATTGCATGTTATTATTAATAAATTTATTGAAAAAAATTTAAGATTGAATTTTGTTGGAAAAACTTATTTTGTTAGAAAACAACTTTATTGAAAACTTTTTCACCTCTCAAAAAACTTCGAAAAAAGAAAAACTTGGCAAATGACAACGCTGGTCGGCACAAAGAGAACATGATAAATGAGTGTATTTGTCAGAGGCTTGCGTATAACCAGACGTCTTCACAAAGAGAACATGATAAAAATGTGAGTGGATTTGTGCGAGGCATGTGTTAACCCAGAGGAAAATTATTAGTAATATTTTCAAGTGTAACTTAATATTTTCAAGTATAACCTAATAATGTGTATATGTAGTGGAAAATATAGAAAATATGTACGGTGCTAAATCCCTAAAGACTGCGTATTTAGCTTGACAATTATTACTCAAAAAATAGAGATAATTTCTCATTAATCGCACTGGAAAATGGTGAATCCTACTGTAATAGTTTTTTGGGTGTAAATTGAAAGTTGAAAAAACCAACATGAATGTTCTTCTTTAGAAGCTGACAAGCAACTGAATGCACTTTTACGCTCTTTTTAATGAACATTGTTGATGTTCGTTTCCAATGTGTGTAAAAAGCCGAAGATATTGGGTCACCGGTGGCTATTGGTGCCGACGTCTGCGTATAACCCAGAGGAAAATTCTTAGTAATTACTGTTTCAAGCAGTTTTCGAATAAATGTTGCTTGCAAACTATTGTATTTTTTGATACCATTTTTTATTCTTCGGAATAATAGACATATTTCACTTAAAAATTCAAAGAAACAGTTGTGAATTTTTCCCATTGTAAAGGATGGCAATATTTTAATATTGTAGGAAGAGAATATCACTATGGAAAGATTTACATACATAATAATAATGTATGGACATTTTATGGTGACAGATTTGCGAAAAACAGGACCATAAAATATTACATGCTCAAAATTTAAGGAAAGTTTTTATTTCAAATCTATCGCATTACTAGACCGTATTTATTTTTGAAGTTCAGACTTATAATTTAGATATGTAACAACAAAAATACATACGTATGTGTAATCCTTTTAACAAAATTCATTCAATTTCAATCAGGAATTCTAAGCTTGTGAAAACAGCTGGTAAGAAAAACAAAATAAAAAAACAAATATAAAAATACAGAAAGCCGGTATAAAAAACTACTACACTTCTTCGCTTTTTATAAATCGATCCACTATTTTAAATTCTTTTACAATATTTAAAATAATTTTTTATTTATTTTTCATTTCTTAATTTTTCTTATTTTTTATTTATTTTTTCTTAAATAAGAACAGCTGTTGCACAGTCATAAATGTCATGAATATTAAAACCAGATTTAAGAAAGCTTATAGTGTGAACGGAAAATCAGCTGATTATGGTTTTAATGTTAAAAGCAAGTTTTAACTTTAGATGTGAAAACACAATATCACCTAAGAAGTTCTTTCTCATGTAACTATTATTCCGGTATTCCAACACAAAGCACTGTTTGAATAGGGGTCATAGCCTGAGCTAAAAAATCCCTTGTATAATATTATAATGATTTTGCAAATAAAGTCTTTTCCACAAATTTGTAAGATATTCAGATTAATATGCGACCACACAATGACTTTATTTAGCGCCTTAATTGACAGGAAGCATTTTTATCGATTGGTGTTAACAACCTGTTGGTTCAATAAATATTAAAAAATAAAATATTTATGCCCAGGAATAAATTTAATAAATTTCTTTAAATTTGTATCTTTATATTGTAATAACCCCACATAACTTTTTATGCCTAGCAAACGCTTGAAGTTCAGGCTTATTACGGAGTTTTAACAACTTAACCAATACAGCTTTACTGATTCTCCTTTCAATTTGATTTGCTTTGCAAATACATACATGAAATATACACTCAGCAATTAATGTCGGTGGTAACTGGAATAGCACAACAGTGTATTGTATTGGATCTAGGGAAATATATTGAAAGAGACGAAAGAGGGAGTAGTGTTTATGGACGTTCGATTTAAGTCTACCTATATCGTATGTGACAGGAAATATTTCTGCTGGTAGAGCTTTCCACATACGAATAGTGTCTTTATTTGTGCGTATTACCAACTTTTTCACAAATTCAGAAGCGTATGTTGAGCGAAAGAGAAATATTGTAAATTACGAGACGAAAAAATAAAAAAATAAATTAAAAGAATAAATAAATAAAACATAATCATAAACATTAACAAATAAGGGAATACTCTTCGAATCAGTTTATGTCACCATTAAATGTAAATCGCTATCGATTATTGAAAATTTGGCGCCTTTGGCTTACAGCAACAGTGTACTCGTAGTGCGCAATTACATAAGAAGAAAATCTTGATTGTCACATATTGGGTAGATGAGGCCATTTCGCAACGGAGTCCTTTTTTAAATCGTTAGAATAGCAGCCATCGAAATATGTAAAGCAAATATAACTATACAAGCGTAGGTACTCTGTATTCTTCTAACGGTCAGCAGTCGAGCCATATATATATATGTAATTAAGGAGCGTAAAAATATTTAAGAAGAACATAAAAGTGCGTCTTCAAATTAATACTGGAGCACAAACGAACATTTTTTGAAAGGAAATGTGTAAATTATTAAGTCGCCGTAGTCTAGTAGGTAGTGTGTTGGCTTTTTAGACGAAAACCAAATATGAAAAAATATTTCTTCAGCGACTTGCTCTCAGCAGATTTCTAGCAAAAACTGAAAGAACATAAAATTGCCATGAAAAGTTTCTCAAAAATCTGTCGTTCGGAGTCGACTTTAAAATGTAGGTCCCGCCTCTCATGTATAAAATTAACACACAGAACATGCATGTGTTAGAAGCTAGACCGTAATACTGACTGAAGGCTTGTAATGGCCAATTATGTATGTCTGTAAATTATTAAAATTTAATAAGTATTTGCATTAAAGGGCCATTATTACAATTTGATTTTTACTAAAGGCAGGATTTTAACGGACAGATAATTTGTTTTTCATTATTATAAGTGGACAATAAGATAGAAGTGAACTTTAAGCCAAAGGGAAGATCACCCTACCTGTAACTTTTAAAGTAACATATTAAAATTACAGTATTACATATGAAGTTACATAATACACATTTTTTTCAATATGGCAACTTCAAATATAAGCAAAATGAGCATATACAACAAAAAAGAAGCAGTGGCAACAACGACACTGCGATTTAAAAAAACTCGTTTAATTTGGCAATTGTTATCGACTTTGCTCCGGCGTTGCCACATTTTTAAAAAGCTAACTTTATTTGATCTGTAGATTGTTATAACGAAAAGAAGTTAAAGGTGACTTTAAAGTTCACATTAGCTAAATTTATCTAAATTCAACTTTAACGGCAAGTTGTAATAATGACCCTTAGTGAAAAAACGCTTCCATTATTAGGTAAATTCAACTTTTTCTTCTGAAGGTACTAATTATAGAAGCACACTTTTTGTATCAAACATGAATTGTAATTGAAATTCATTCATTTGAATTTAATGTTATAATTAAATTCATTCAAAAAAAATAACTGAAAAATATTCTACTTTGTTTAATGGATTATGAACGCTCAATATAATTGAAATGAATTTTCCATTCAGTCTTCATAAAGGCAGAAGATCTAAGTTTGACAGTATAATTAAGTTAAGCGTAAGCTACATAGTAATGATTACATAACCAATTGATCAGTTGAGAATTTGCTTCGATTCAAGACAATTACATTTGCGTCCGCATTACCCATATCCAAACGTAGGTGATTACAAACCTATCTTTGCAAGTTCCAAATATTATAGCTGCCTTGATGCGTACAATGAGTTTTGGATGATTTTAATACTTCCTTTGGTAGGAATAGATTTTTACTCCTTCTTTAGGTATAAACGCTGAACCTGAAATCGTCCATTAGGGAAAAGTGAAACTTTTCGAAGCTTTTGAAGGATTAATAATCTGTATCGATGGCAATTGAAGTACATAATAACATCCTAAAAAAGGTACTTCAAAGGGCGAAAGGCCTTTATCTTTATCATGCCAAAGCCAAAGTTATAAAGATTTCTTGGCTTAATTAATTATTGATGAAAATTTATTTTGAATTCAAAGACTAATATCTTGTTAAGAATAGATGTCATTTGTCATTGTGATAAAGTCATGTCATTTATATTGAGGGTAAATATGTGTATGAGAAATGTGTAACACATATTTAAGAAAGTAAAAAACTCTGAGGCCAAAAAGGCTAATTCAAGATCGAATGAACACCATTGATTGACACCATTATCAAAAGACGATTCATCTAGATTTAAAGAAGATAATGCTTAGCGTTTTTCAGTTTTTCAGTTATTTGAATGAATAATGCAGTAATATCCAAAGAGATATTAATCGATATCAACAGAGATGTAAAAGTGTAAATAATAAATACCATCCGCAATGTGAATATAACAAATACATAATATATGTATAATTCTAAGTATATGTCTCTAGAATTTCTCATTAATCATCTATTATATTATATTTCTTAGGGCTATTATTACAACTTGCCGTTAATTAAAGGTAGGATTTTAACTGGCAGATAAATTGTTTCTCGTTATTATAAGTGGCCAATAAGATAGAAGTAAGCGTTAAGCTAACGGGAGGATCATGCTACCGATAACTTTTAAAGTAAAGTTTATGTCTGAACTTGCCATATTATCCATTATTTTCAGTATGACAACTTGTAATATAAACAAAATGTGCAAATACAACAACAAAAAAGAAGCTAGTCGTTGACACTGCGTTTGTTAACTTGTTTAAGTGAACAGTTTTATCGGCATTGCTCCGACACTGCCATATTTTTGAAAATGTTAACTTTATTTTATCTGTAAGTTGTAATAACGAAAATAAGTTAAAATTAACTTTACAGTTCCCTTTATCTAAAGGTACCTTTAACTAAACTCAAGTTTAACGAGAAGTTGTAATAATGGCCCTTAGTATGCCTTGAATGTTTCATTATTATTTTTTTATTCTTCTTTGTCAATTCAATTGAATAATAACTTATCATCATACATGTTTTTATAATATTAAAATATAAAATATATTTTAAATAATTACTAGATTATATTTGTCCTTAAAAACACAACAGTTTACAATAGTTTGGCGAAGAGCTTGAATTTGTTTCAATTATTAATTTATTTCAATTAATAATATTTTTTTCTTATTGAAACAAAATTATAAATTTACAAAATGGATCCCGAACAATTCGCCATGTTCATAAAAGTGCAACAAGACAAATACAAAATATACAAGACACTACTTCAAGTGCAGTACAAGGTTACACCAACATTCTAAACACGGCGTTAGTTATTTGATTTAATTTTGACGCATGGTACATGATTTCTACATGGTAATCATAAAAGCTCTCTGCTCTCTTCCAGTTTATTATTCCAAAATAAGAGTTTGCTGGGCTCTTCCAGCTGGTGATAGTTTGTGGTCATAATCCAAGCACATATCATTAAAAGTACTAATGTCGAAGTATTTTTCAAATTTTAAAACACGGCTGGTCGAATAGAACTTTTTTGTTATTGTAATTTTGAGCGTCAAACACTAATGTCTCAACAACTGCAATGATAATATGTACAGCTACGTTCATACTTATGTACATACAGTGTCTCAAACGTATACTATTTACGAATTTTACATCAAACGCATAATTGGACAGTAAAACAAGGCACTATTTTTTCAAACGTCTAGGCATCGAATAAACGCAATTAGCAACAAATTCCGGGGTTATGTTATTCCGTTTTCGCCTAATTCCTTGTTTAAACTGCTCCACTGTACTGATACCGAATGCTCAATAATGAACAATTATGCATAAGCTATAGTAAATTTAACCTACATGGAATACATGCTAAGCAGTACGTTTGACGTAAGCCAAATGCTGAGTTTTTTCCTAACAGAATAAATCAAACTTTTTGAATCTTAAAATTTGACAGGATAATTTTTCTTACTCTAACCGCCGTAGTCTAATAGGTAGTGTGTTGGCTTATTAGACGTGAAGCCCCGGTTCAAACTCCAGGTTAGAAGTCCAACAAAACGAAATATGAATTTTTTTTTATTGTTGCTAGTTTATTTAATAAATGTTTTGTAAACGATAAGTTGTAGTTAAGCCCAACACCTAGGTATTTAAAACTATTAACAATTGCAATATTGCCACTTCCACATTTCAAATTAGATTCCTTGTGCCATTACGGAACTGTAATATTTTAGATTTATCGAGGTTAATATTTGGTAGCCAAATTTTGCAATACGAATGAAGAGAATCAGATAAGATGACTAAAATTCCGCGTAAAAAAGAAATTTTACAGAAATATTTGCAACGTTTACTCCCCCGGCAGATATTTTAGATATAAAGCAAAAAAAAACAATATCTACACTAAAAGCTTCTGATGTGTCATTTCCGTAATAAATATATTTTACTGGTTGTGGTTTGATAGGACAGTTGCAAAATATGAATTGTTTTGTTTCTTTGAATCTTATCAAAGGTACAATAAAAATCAACGAAAAATTAACAGGTGTAATTGTTGTTTATAGTACTTTGGTGAATTATGTTCAGAAGGTATAATCGGGAAATAAATTGCCGTTGTGATTTTTTAAAGAAAACGACAGTAGTATCATGTTTTTTGTATGAGCTTATATATTAAATGAACCTTTAGTTTCAGTTTTAAAAACTTTGGTGGGATTATCGTTGGTTAATTTAACGAAAGAATAATCAAACTTAAAAAGCGACAGTTTCGCTTTTGAGCGACAAGTAGTTGTCAATTTCAATTGCAATCATCTTACGAGAGAATTCTTCATTCTCTTCATTTTCGCTTTATTCTTAATCTTTTATTTCTATTATTTTCTTCTTATTCTAGTTTGCTTTTTTGAATTTTACGATTGAAAATTATTTTGAAATTATAACACACCTTGAAGGGATTAAGTAACAACATTTCCACAATAGAATTCGCCCTGTTCATCATTATATTTGCCTCGAACGGCAATTAGAATTTTTATTTTAATTTTTGGTTCTATTTTACGACTCAAATATTTTCTTAAGCTGCCTGCTGCGCAGAGCTGTATGTCAGCACGTCAAACATATAATTAAAATACCCTCAAAAAATATTTTGCGGGTGATCAGAAACTAGAACATAGATATGGAAATCAGACGTGCCAAAAGTTAAAATAAGATTGGAAATTCTTTGAAAAGATAATTGAAAAAGGTCGTGGTACATCGAAAACCACTAAAGCATAACATTTGTTCCTCTGCAATTGTATTCGGTTACCTTAGCTCTCATCTTTACATAACATTTAGAAAAAAAATGTTACGTGGAAATTCAATTAAAACTTTAAAAACGTGCAAGTATAGATATAAGTAGATCATAGGTGTGGACTTTCACTAAGAAAATATAGGTTGTAAGCAACAATAAGGAAATACTTAGGCGATGTGTTGTTAACTTGAGTTTTAAGTGAATAAAAATCAAAATTAAATCTTTGAGCTAAACGAATTAACCAAATTTGAAATCAAAATTTCAAAATAATAAGGAAAAAACTACACCGAAACGAAAGTTTGCTTGAAGCAAGAACATGAGCACATATTTGTTTTCTTAAAAGGGTTTAAAAATACCAATCATCAGATGTGGTCCAAAATTGAATTGAGGTCACATTAATTATTATTTTATAAAAATTAAGGTAGTAAAACAAACCATCATTATAAATTGGCATTTCATGCCCACCAAATAAAAAGAATTACTTTGAAAATGTTTAAGCTGACGTATTGTAAGTTTATTTCGGATGGAAACTCTTGCTGAATTGTCAATTTCAAAATATTAATACAAATTGATATTACAGACATTTGGTTATAGGGTTGTCAGTGATCTAGTGTTTTCTCGCCAAATGCAGTAATTTTAACACTTTTTTGACGCGGTGATTTTCAATTTGGCGACATGGTGTTCTCGATATTTTTGATTAATTGTACTGAAAAGTTCGAAATATTAAAAAATAAGTTACATAAAGAAAACTATATGCTATACAAAATATGAAGTTATGTAAAAGATTCTTCTACACACTCACTATAAAAACACATTTTTATTGCTTGGTTTGGGAGGAAGTGCCACAGCAGACTTGTTTTTTGCAAGTTGATTTTTGCAAGTAGACATATATTAAAACATTCGCGTGTGATTGTTAAAAGCAATCAAACGTGTGGTTAAGGTCGAGAATTTTCGAATTTGGAAGATTCTTATGCAATTAACCTTGATAGTGAGGTACAAACAGTTCCAGAGGTTTGACTAAGGTTGTATCACCTATTTTTTCTACTGCCTATCTTGAATTTCAGCTAAATAATCGAATTACTTGGCCAAAAATGTAAGTAGAACAGAATGTCAATTGGTACAAAAATAAGGCATAACTCACTAGAGGACTACAATGAAATTGTCTAAATTCTGAAATTAAAGAACTCGTCTTATTTTCAAGAATCTGATAAAAAGTAATCAAAAATTTGGACTCGTACTATATGGTCTGACTCAGTACTCCAAGTGTGCCATGTACGACCATGAACCCGCAAATTGCCTTAGAAAAGAGGCGTATTTAGGTCGTGTAGGATCCCGCGATTATTGCGTTTGTCCACTAGACAAAGTGCTAGCAAATGGTCCAGTTGTTTACAAATGCTACAATTGTATTAAAAAGTAACGTAAATATTTTCGAAGTGCTTGAAGCATTACAAAAATGCAAAAACAAATATAATAAAATAAGATGAAATGAGACAACATACCCACTATACCTAGAGCATAATAACTCTGTCCGCTCTTTTAGAAATGGAACATTTCCTTAATGAAAAATATATTGATATTGTTTTGATGAACGAAACTATCCTTAAACCATCCCGCAAGTTTAACTTAAGACATTACATCATTACTTTTACATCATCTTTTTTGTATCATGTATGTTATATTGAATACAATTTTTGTTTGTGAACGCTCAGTGTTATCGCCAAAAAGCGATAAAAAAAGAACACTAGTATTCATAATTTGATTTTTAAGCAACAAAATGAAATTTATTATAGAAAACAGTAATGGTGCTTTCGTAAATTCAGAAAATTTGTGCATCACAGCGGCAGTTATGCCAAGTTTTGTTGCTAATGCGTGATCAGCTGTTGCAGATGATTTGCTACTGCACAATAACTTAACAGAATTTGCTTTTTAGAACGTTCTGCAAGTAATACAAAAAATGTTCTCACAATTAATAACAAATATTATTGGTGGACCTGACAGCTCTCTATTAAATTATAATAAAAAAAATAAATTTTTTGTATGTTAATTTTTGTATTTTAAATGTGAAATCTTTTTCGGATCTAAAGATATAATAATTAAAATTTTCTAAATTATATTATTTTTCCATTTTTGTGCAAATAAAACAAAATTTTCTGTTGTTTATTAGCTTTTATTTCACGAAACTACAATGTTGTCGAAGAAATGGTTTACCGCAAACTATTGCAACTGAAATCAAACTGTTGCTATATTTGCAAAAATTTTTTTACTTTTAAAAACATGAAAAAATATATCTAAGTGTATCGGATTTTTATATGAAATTTATCAACAACAGCAATACGCTGTTGTATATTCGTCTAACAATACACTCACTACAACGGATACAAGGGCTTGTGTGAATTACCCAATTGTTAAAGAGGATCGCTCAACTCACGGAGGAAGTGTCTTGATTGGGATTAACAAGTATTCGTTTCCAACGTATTTCGAAATTCTCTACTATTAAAACACAAAATGTATCAATTATATTTCAAATAAATAATTGTACGACAAGAATTACTTCTGCTTACTGTTCGAAGTATACGCCACATTTTACCTTTACGATTCGTTGATCATTGCAACAATAGAGCCGGTTCTAGACTTTACAATCATTAAAATACATCAAATTGTTACATTAAATATCTCAGTTGCTTTACAAGACTTGGTCAACAAGTGTCACCAACACTGTGTTTGATAGTTGATCTTCTTCTAACAAACAGCAATTTGTCGTTATCTGTAATTAAAACCATGCAGGCATACTAAATTCCGACCACGCAGCAATAAAATTCACAATATACGGATCCATTATAGTTAAGCCTGCATGTATCCCCAGTATAACAAAGCAAACTGGATCGCTATAACAAAATATACATACTGCAGTAATAGAACAAACCAATATTAAAGATATTTTACCAAAGACTACACAGATTATCCAGAGATCGTCTGAGCTAATACCCGTATCGGAGATTGAGACATGGCAGAAAAAGTAAGCCCGTTTTAATTTATGTATAATTTGTCAAAGAAGAAAATATCGCCGAAAGTTGCAAATAAGTATGGATTTAGCATAAAGGATAACATCGACAAGCATCTTGAAGCAACTGGTCCTAGTTTATTCAAACATTGCAGTTTATTCAGAGATGGCGCTGACGTTTACGATAGTGAAGTCAAATCAAACGTTATTTTTTAAACATTTGAGGATTCCCATGGGATATTGAAATATTATGAATAGTTAGACAGTACACGGATATAGACAATGAGCTAACGACTGTAGAATATTCACGGTTTTATGTAAACCATTTCAGGAACAGTCCATGGAATTGATGTCATTACATCAACCATTACCAAAAATATGCCGGATTAAATTTTTAATAGATTATTTTTCCGACGTTTTTAAAAACACCGAATTTATTCTTATTTTAAAAGAAGGGAGAAATCCAAAATTGGCATCCACCTACCGACCCATTGGTAAACTGAATTGTTTGGATAAGGTTTTTGAAAAGATTATTTTTAATAGAATAATTGAATTCACTGAATCCAATTCAATTTTAAAAGCATAACAATTTGGTTTCCGTAAGGAACACGTAAGGAATTCTCAAAATAAAAGCACAGGCATTATTTTTCTGCAAGTTGAAAAAGCATTTGATACAATGGTCTTATTGATAAACTCAATAACTTTGGATATTCTATGTTTATTCAAAAAAAAAATTAGAAAGTTATGTTTGTCGTGAAATTGCAGCTGGCGTTCCCCGTGGCTCAGTTTTATCATCAAATCTATATTCCATATATATTTCAGATTACAAGTTACTAAAAAATTCAGCATTGGCCATATACGCTAATGACACGACACAGCTATTCTTTCAAGTGGTAAAGTTCCAAAATTGTATCGTAGGAAGAAATGAATAAAAGTTTCTTGTTAAAAAATACTTCACAAAGTGAAAAACAAATTAATGAAAGAAAAACGTAGGCAATAATTTTTCTCTTCAATCAGTCGCAAAAGAGAATTCCCAGCTATTCCCTTCGTATTCAAGGACAGTAAATTTCCGATTATGACGCAAAGTCTTGGGGAGCTATCTGCGCCAAAACATATTTGAAGAAACTCCAAATTATTCAAAACAAAAACCTTAAAATAATACATAATTTACCCAGATTGTATTCTACGGCTCGTCTCCACATTCGATTTAAAAATGATATGTTTAAAACCATTTTGCCGAAGGCAGTATTCTACCCCTATTTTTCTTATTAAAAAATTTCAAGCCAACAACTTTGAAGGGAGCATATAATAGTAAAGAATTGACAAGTAATATTAACGGCACGCCATTTAAATGCCAATTTCGTTTACTTCAGTCATTGTCACTGTATTGTCACGTTGTAATTCTTGATCACAATCAAGAATCATTATTGTTCAATATCTTTTGAAGATATTTACGGATTAATACTACCGTTAATTAATATTTCGTCTCATTGAAATAAGCTTTGACCTCGTATTAAAATTATAAGAATACGATATGTATGTACAAATTTGAAGAATTTTTTATTTATTACTAATTATAGCACAATAAAATATTTATCTTCTTATAAATGAAAGTGCTATAGGAGTAATACAAAGAAATAATGTAATAAAAACTCATGGATAATAAAAGCTATAAANTATAAAATACATTATAAAGTACACAAATAAAAATGAATAAGATCATGTTATACATATTGTTACTATGTAAGAACGAACGTAAACAGGATACAAAAAGAACAAAAATGGAAGCATAAATAAATGTAAACATCGTTGTTTACAACAACCCCCAACGTTATGGACCTAAATCCGTTGTTAGACGCTTTGACGGAACAAATACAAGCTTCTGAAGCAGAAAATCAAAAGCTATTCAGAGTCTCGAAAAGAAACTGATCAGAGAATGGAAAAGCTACTTACTGAGTCTCAAAAAGTTACTGATCAGAAATTGGAAAAAATGCAAGCCGAAATCCAAAAGTTATTTGCTGATAGCCAAGTAGCAAACCAAAAACTGCAAGAAGCTTCTGAGGAGAGAATGTAGAAAATGCAAGAAAAATTGGTGGCACGAAACAAAATACTCAATCAGCAAGAGGAGTACTAGTGTCGAGGAAAAAGTGTCAACTCTAGAAAGAACGGTTGACACGGAAGTATCAAATTTGGGAAAGAAAATCACAGACATAGAAAGTGATGATGAGCCATTGAATGGCGGCAGCCCAAAGGAGAATAGAAGTAAATCTTATGGCAAATGAAAAGCTAAAGCCAAGAAAGCCTCTCATAAAGACAATGATGGTGAAGATGATGAAGAAGGTGATGACGGTCAAGAGGAGGAATACGAAGTTAACGACATTATTGGTCACAAGACGGAACGTAGTGTGTCGTATTTCCTAATCAGATGGAAGGGATATGGAAAGGCTGACGGCACCCGGGAGCCAGAGGAAACACTTAGTTGTCCTGAAATCATTGAGAGATATAAGAAACAAAAACAATCGTCGAAGCAAGGTTCTACACTAGCCAAAAATCAAGGAGGAAAGGCAGCCGCCGGTCGAAGAAATAAGCAACCAGTCGACGAAGAACAAGAATGGGAAGTTGAAAAGATTATTGTTGATGCTGGGGAGAACGAGAACAAAAAGATGGGCGAAAGTAGTAGCGAACTAGACTGGGATACCGATGAACAAATAGGTGAAAGTGTTCCTATTGCGACGGGTATCAAGAGGGAACGAATGATCGATATTTCCTCAGCAGTGGAAAAAGAGAAAGATCGTGATGGTGATCCTGAAGATTCACGACGTAAACTGAGTCGCTCACGATCTAAACAACGAGAGCGGGAATACAGGGAACGTGAATGTGAAAGGTAAGAAGAGCACGAAAGTGAACGTGAAAGTGAGCAGAGGGAGAACGTGAAAGGGAACGCGAAAGAGAGCGTGAGAGGGAACGCGAGGATGAAGTTGTGAAAAACGTTGAAGACATTCAACGTGAGAAAGAAATAGAGGAAGAGTTACTTGAGTACAAAAAGACAGAGAAGAAAGCGCGAGAAAAGGAAGCGAAACGGTTTAAAGAGTTCCTAGAAGACTACAATGACTACAAGGGTCGGGAACTGCAACTACGTCGGGTGGAAAATGTTCGAGAGGCAGATTTAAATGGAAAGGACCGAAATAATGAGCATGGAAAATTGTGCGGACCGCAGATAATTATTGAGGTTAATGTGGAAAAGTGTAAAGAGCGAGAACAAGTACGAGTCAGTTTTTCATGTCTTCAGATATATAGATGATAGATTTCACATGAAATCTATCACCGAAATGACAACAGTGCGGAAGTAGCGAGTGTAGGAACTGTAGGCTCAATAATGCGATCGCTTTCCGAAGCTGGCTCTGTCGATTTGTCGTCTAATGACAATGCGGACACATTGTCTAGTAGTCGATATAGCCGCCACGAATCCGAGTATTGTGACTTTACAAGTGCTCCTAATATAGAATCTATGTCACTCGTAACACCTCAAGCGTTCACCACTGAGAAGATAGCCTTAGCAGAGACCGTGGCCTTCGCACTAGCCCAAGAGACTGCTCGCACGATTTCCAGACTTCCAGTAAGCAGAGTGCGGAAAACGAAAGTAGTTTTAAATAAAACTAAAAGACTAAACGAAGTAATGTACAGGACACAGAAATTTTACAGCTCCGAGTAAAAATGAAAGCCGTACACGTGGACGGACTGGCGAAATATAGAGAGGAGATAATGAGCCTATTCGGGTCGAACAGGCTTAAATAGGCGGCAGTGTTACGAAAATGGAAATAGTGTAACATCGTTTAACATTAAAATGTTAAACAAAAGCTACAAAAACAAAACAACGGACTTATTTGCTTGATTGACAAATAAAGAAGAATAAAACAACATCAGTACAACGAAAAAGGGATAAACAAGTAAACGAAAGACAACAACAACGCTGTAAGGACGAACGTAAACAAAATACAAAAACAACAAACATGGAAGCATAAATAAATGTAAACATCGTTGTTTACATTTATGGTGATTTCGAGAAGGCGAAGCCGCGAACGTTCGCCTTCAAGAACATTAATCGGACTGTTTACGTCGCTATATAAAAGGTAAAGCAAAGTATGAAAGGTCGGAGTAGAAGTTCAGTCAGTCTTGTATGAAGACGTGTTGCGGGGAAGTAAACCAATCGTGGTTTGAAGATCTCTGTTACAAAGATCTACAGAACAATTGTATCGTAATTGTTATTGTCTATCGCAAAGGGCATAAACAATGGAATAACAAATAAAGCAATTGTTATTGTTAGAATCAGTTGTGAACAGTGGCATACAAAAGTTGTGTGAATAATAAAGGATTTAATTAAAGTTAAACACAAATTTATTTTTATTTTTATTTGCAATCTATGAGCTCATTCTTCAAACGTTTTTAAAAGGTAAAAACGTAACAATATGTTATATATATCTACATATGTATGTATTTCTATAAAAAATGTATACAAACAAAGGAACAACATATATAAATATAAATATTAAATTAGAAGGAAACTTAAAATTTAAATCACTAATAAAAACAAAATAATAAAAAAATAACAATAAAAATATATGAAACAATCAAAATGTTTTAATGTTAAAAGCTATTTAAATAGATCGTAAAAGTCCTTTTTGAACTTAACTGTATTGCCTATGTTCTGAATATGATTTGGTACTAGCGTTGAAACAAAATTTATACCTTTGTTACATAATTTTCTTTAGATATAATAATTTTACGAGGAAAATAAGGCATTTAATATTCAAGAGATTATCAAATTTAGTTACAAATATCAGGTATGAAAAATGTGAAATATGGAAGTATACTATAAACTCTATTAATGATGACATTAATGACCATTAAAGACAATACTCAGATTGGATGCAGATTCGGAAGAGTTTATACAAATACCATTTGCCTTAGGCCAGCCCTTTTCCTTTTTTTAATGTATAACATATAGTTTGGCAATTTTGCAATAATCTGCCAACCATGGTTAGATAGTATTGAAAAATTGTAAATCCAAAAACCACAAGATAAGTTTTATTTAAACTTTAAAGATAGAAAGCTCGTGTCTTTATTGAATTCTTTTCTAGAACTAAAACTTAAGACGATTAATGAAACAGAAAATATGTAACTTAAGTAAATATTTATAAAATATCCGTTACTTTGAAAAGAATTAAAACATATATGATATTGATTTCATGGGAAACAAAACAAGAGAACTAAATTAAGATAAAAATTAAATTAAAAACAAAATTAAATTTGTTGAACACGGTTCAACATACTCCTGAGCAAGTTAGTGCCAACTGCAGCCTAGTCATTGTCAAGAGATGACCCAGGCGAATATTGATTTCTGTCTTCGGAAGATTTTTACTTCTCACCCTCGATAATGTTTTCCCACATAATGGTAGCTATGGTCGATAACTCCATCTAGAATGTCGACACGTGGCAAACATCGGATGATCTTAAGGCATAACACTACGGAAATGCTCTGTAAGTTGAAGATCCATAATTGCCAGTGGTGGGCAATTTGCAAGCTGGACGTGTGTGGGTTTGCTCCATACCATTTAGGCAATATCTGCATTTGTATGTATATTTTCATCTTTCCTTAATCGACAAACACTGATCAGTGCCTCAAAGCATGATTTTCCAGTCACATTTGTGGTATTTTGACGGTTGGATGGGAAGAAAAGATGTTATATACCATGTTATTAGGAATCTTGTTTTGCGACATTTCTCTTTATAAAAAATTAAAATTTATTTTGTTTCACGTGGATTTTATTAGAAGCATCTTGAGAAGAAATTGGTAAAATACATAATTTTGCTATGGAACGTATTATGTTGCCATTTTGATTTCTGTTATTCGTACTTTGTTGTCTTTACCATATATGTTTAATAGATTTTAGACTTCCATCGTTTAATGTAGTTTAAATTCTATATCGGTGGTTCTTCATCAGCTTCAATGGGGCTATCAATGGTGCGCTTCGCAAGAAATGACATGGAGTCAAGGCAGCAATTCTGTAGAGTTTTCGGTCAATGGTGATATTAGTCAGGAATTAAGTACAGCTTCACTTCTGGTCAGCATTGTAGCGAATTCTTCAAATGTATATGATAGATTACCTGCTACCCTTTTTAGATGCGATTTCATACTTTTCACGGCAGAGGCTACCCATTTGTGGTACGTAAGGCGAGATGAACGACCACTTTAATCCGTGAGCGCTGTATTTTTCTGCTAAGTCCTTTTCTGTAGTTTTAAGAAATTCGTTATGGGCTTTAAGAAGGATTAGGTTAACGCCGAGGAAACTTCGACCATTATCCGAGAACATAGTTTTTGGAAACCCTCTACGCTCGGTAATTCTGTCAAAGTATTCCAAGAAACAGTCTATTGAAAGATCGGAGCATGCTTCCGGGTGTACTGCCCTTGTGGAGAAGAAAACAAAAACTGCTGCGTATCCTTTAACGATTTTAACATTTCGTAAATCAGACGCAAAATCAACTCCTGTATAAGTAAACGGTAATGAAAAATTTGATCTTTCTACAGGAAGTTCAGCCATTGGTTGATATATATATTATATATATTATTACAATCTCGGATCCATTTCCGCACTAAGCTCTTTAGCCAAATGGTATAGAACCCTTGTCTAATAGCTCTAAACATTATATGATGTTCCGCATGAAGCAAAATCTGGTGAGTATAAGCGACAAAAAGTGATGCAAATTAGGATTTTTCTGGAATGAATACAGGATGACGTTCTTCATTTCTTAATCCCGAGTTATTCAGTCTACCTCCAACTCGCAATAGGCCATCTTTATCGAGACATAATGTTAGAAGTCTGACGTCTTGTTAATTGGCCACTTATTTTGTAGACATTTATATTCATCAGGAAAATAGTTCTGCTGTGCGAGATATATCAAACGATTATATAAACGATTCAGTATGGGAATGCTGTTTCCAAATGCGATTAAGGAATCGGAAACAGTAACTAATAACTAATAACTTGGCTCGTGCGAAAGAGGAAACCCGTTTTAGCACGTCTTCATTCTTTTCTTGAAGATGTGTATTATTTTTACCGGTATCGTTGAGAGGTACATTCAAGTGATAAGTTGAGACCTTCTTTGTCTCCAAGTCAGTAGGCTCGAAAGCTCTAGGTTTCGGCCAAAGTCCACAGGGTTGCGATAACCAGGTGGGTTCATGCCATCATAAATCGTTTTCAATGAGTTCATCTCCAGTACAACCACGGGTACCTAGATCCGCAGGGTTGTCTTCCGTTTTCACATGTTTCCAGTTGATTTTTCTGGTTATACTAATTTTAGCTACACGATTTGCCACAAATGTTTTGAGACTGTTTGGTTGTTTTTGTAGCCATCCATGGACTACAGAGGAGTCGGTCCAATGAAACAGTTCATAGGGGAACTTTGCATTTTCCATTATACCTTTAAATAATTTTGACAACAAGACTCGAGTTTGGGCACTGTAGTCCTTTTTATTGGCAAGCAGACTACAAGCTATTTCTCCATTAGAAGCTGTAGTTCGCATATAAATTGTGCCACAGTAAGCCTTTTCTGAGGATTTACAGAATCCGTGTATCTGTACTTTGCGTGCTGATGAAAATTGTACCAATCTAGGAATCCTGAGTTTTCAAATCTGAATTGAATTTATTAGAAAGAAGTTCCATTTTACAAATATGGACGGTGGAACACTCTCATCCCAGTCCGTTTTGGTTTGCCATAATTTTTGCATTAGGATTTTAGCCACTATTACGATTGGGCCCAGCCAACCTAGGGGATCAAACAATTTCGCTATAACCAATAACATTTGTGTTTTTGTAGGGTGGGGTGAAATTTGGTTTGGTTCTACGTCATAGTAGAAAGCATCGGTCATCACATTCCAGCGAATGCCTAGAGCTTTAACGGTGCTGGAATCGTCCAACTTTAATATATCTACTTCGAGAAGATTCTCTCGGACTAAGTTATTCAGTAGGAAACTGTCATTGGCAGTAATTTTCTTCATATTTTAATTCACTTTGTTTTAATTTCGCTTCCTCAAGACCATGTCCTCCTGAAAAAATGTCATCCACGTAAATTTCGTTCCTTAAAATTGTGAATGCTTTAGGACAAGAATTCTTGCAGTCCTTTCTTAGTAGCTGTAGAGTTCATAACGCCAAAAAAGGTGCGTAGTTGACCCCAAAGGTAACTGTTTTCTTTTGATAGGATTTGATAAAATTGTCCGTCTGATTACGGAAAACATTTCGCTGAAACGGCCGATCAGCTTTATGGACACGAATTGGTCTGAACATTTTCTCTATATCGCCTGTAAATACGTATTTGTAATAGCGCCAACTAAGCACTGTCTGCATTAAGACAGATTGAATAGTGGGATCCTGGTGTAAAACATCGTTTAAAGAAAATCTACTGTTTGTTTTCTTTGATGGATTGAAGACCACACTTAAGCTGGACTCACCCATGGTTTCGGAACAAAAACTTATAAAATAAATAAATAAAAATTGTGTCTGATACTACTCCCTATATGATTCTACTAAATCGATATCAGAATCAATAAATGAAATCATTTCAGAGAAATTAATTATTAAGTTAAAAATTGCAAGACTCTAAAAGATTAGTGGCCATTTTTTGACAAATAGGACTTAGTATACGTGTCCCACTATATTGAAATGGTGCTCCGAAGGATTATACCAACCGTAATAGTGGAATATTTTGGATAACAAACAAAATTAGAATATAAAAGGTCAAAATTTTTGAGAAATTTTGAGATTAGTCATTTTTGGACCAATGGGACTTCGTGCACATATCGCACAATATATAAATGGTAAGCCAGGGGGACCTTTTTCCAATCAATATATAAATTGCCAAAAGTTCGATAAAGTTTCATATTACATAACTTTAATAACATCAGTTTTAAAAGATTATCGTTAGAAATTGGATATCCTGTGCGACATGGTATTTATTTTTGGAGAGTACTATTATATTTCGTACAGGTACAGGTATATTGCTCAAGTGGTGGTAACTTTGTATTATAAAAGTAAATTAGCATAACAAGAATAATATCTCAATTTCTGAATGTACTCAAAATGTAGATTTTAAATAATTTGTTCCTGCTTATCCGGTTTACGCTGGAATCAAGAGAATTTATAATAAATTTCTTAAACAGGGCTAAACACAACAATCGACTAGTAGTCAAGGTGTTTAAAATGGTTTTGGGATTGGATTGTTTTATTGTGTGATCAGAAACTAATGGTAATCCTATTAATTCGATTAACAAAAACTTAACATTTAAACTGACTAAAATGGTAAAAATAACTTTGTTTTGCATAACATTAAGTATTTAAGATGAAATTAGTTTATATAGAGTGTTCAAAGAATTACGTGTCTGCCGCTTGAGGACCAACAACATCAATGACGTAATTTTTTGCACAATTTTGGATTTTTTGAGATAAGAGGCGATTCTGAAAGGTAAGAGAACATATTTTCAACGAAAACTTTAGAATTTATACAAAACGTTTTATAATATTATACATTCCGATTTTTTCGCATCAGAATATAGATGCCGTGATTAAGTCAATGTGTACTGGTTACAAGAAATGTGCATGGCGTGCCTTGAACAAAATGTCAAAATGTTTATTTATATTCTATAAAGCATACTTTTCCTTCTTTAAAATAAACCAATGTTCAAAATAGATAGAAATATTTAGCTTTAATTGATTATCTAATATCACTAATTTTACCATGTGCTAATCCTTTAGGGTATTCTTCAGGTTTGTTTTCCTTAAAAGAATCCGTTAGTAACCAATTTTTGGTTTTAAATCCACAAAGTATACTGGAGTTAAGATTCTCCATATACGTTTTGTTCGTATTTACACAAAATATCCGCTTATCTCGTGATTTCATTTCACTTATTACCGAAATTCTTTGGAAATTAGCAACAGAAATCTCAGCTGAAGACTTTGAATCATCACTACTAGACATATCTATTATATCGATGTCTATTGATTCACAATCATTATTATCGGTTTTTTCGAGCACTTCCGAGGTGGAAGTTAAATTTTGCTTAAGGTTTGCATTATTAATTCTATTTGTTGAATGTTGTTGTAATTGTATTTCAGCTTTTGAACAATCAAATGATTTATTAACAAATTTTGATAACTCATCCATTTATTACGCGCACGACTGTGTATCAAATGTTAACACGACAAGGCTAGATTTGAAACTGCTGGTTTTGTAATAAACGCACATTTGTGTTAATAATGAAAGGATTAACCACACTGAATTGCGCATGACAACGTCTTTTTAACGTTTACACATGTATACAGTCATATACATATGCACATATATATGTATGTATGTCATCCTGTCAACCAATCATCTGCATATATAATAATGTAAATGAGCATTTTTATGGAAACGAATAGCAGTCGTACTCAAATGCTATTGGCAGCAATGCATATGCAGATGTAGTATATAACATTTTGTAAGGAATGATATCCTTCTTTATATTGTAATGAATATATGATACAAAAAAGGATAACAGGGCCAATCCATATAAACGCGTAAAGTAACTATAGTGACAGACAAAACGAATAGTTACTTTATATAGGAATTTCGACATACAATATTAGGAATTTTATTGTAGTAGGCTGATCTTAAGTCTTTGGAGTATTACGACTTCTCTAATAAAACGAAAACAAGCTATTCTTACTATATTTGATTTTTTAATGTCTTGCTAACTTGACTAACTTTATATTTTTTTTTTGTAAATATAATTGGCGTGATCACGTGAGGTATTGACTTACAAACCTCAGCTCTGGCATCGTAAAAAAGCTACAGCTAGTACTCCCATTTGTTGAATTCTATGCTACATTTTCCAACTTAAAAGGTCTTGTAGAGAGTCTGTGCACCTGACTTGACTTCACAGAGTTTTTTTTAGGAAAATATCCAATGGTTGCAGATATGACTTCGATGACAGCACAGCACGTGGACTACAGAGCACCCGTGATACCCAAGCATGCTCCTAGTAACTATACTCTGAATATTGGTTACTTCACAGTAAAAGAATTTGAACAGCTATCATTGGCTTTAATTTTTAAATTCCTGAAATATTATAAAAACTTGGCGATCAAAAAGAAAATATTAGTAAGTATTGCCTTAGTATTGTACTTACTGAAATATGAAATATATTTAATTAATTAACACTAGGAAGACTTAAACTTAGTATATACCAAAGAACCTCAATTTGCGAAAAATAACTGACTTGAAAAAAATGTGTTTACAATTAATTAATTAATTAATTAATTGTTAATTAATTAATTAATTTTTTTTTTGTATATTGTTCACAAGCACGTAATAAGTTATTAATAAATAGAGAAAATTTTTTGCAATTAAAAACAAATAACTTCTGTATTTGTTATTATTACTAGTATTTGTACATTTATCTAATTAAAAGAGGAAATCTTTTTATACGTACATGCGAGTATGTATGTAACCTTGACTCAATCATTCTTGTTGTGGCGACGTCATATCATACTTGACGAATTTTATGTTTGATTGAATAGGTTGCATTTGATGATACTGCAGCTGATCTTCTTGGGGCCTGTACCATATTCTACCATTTGTTTCTCTTTACATGGCAAGTAGGGTCTTTCACATCCCGGAAAACACAGTTAAACAGATGACGATCTTCTATAACTTTGAGAACATAGTGTCACTTTTTTCATCATTGGTAATGGAATGTTCGTCGCTGCTTTAGTTTCAGATAACTTCAGATGCTTCGCGCTTGACTCGTTTTATCATTCGATACTAATTCAGAATTTATCGAATCTGTTTGTATATTGCAGCCCTCTTCAGTTATATTCGTAAGTATTTCCGATAAATAATTAAACAATCCGTCATATTAAGTACTACTTTATGTTGTTGACCAACAGAAATGTGTCTAGAATACCCCCAAATTTATAATTCATCATAAAAATATGATTTCAATGCAGAGCACCACTTGCCGTTTAAGACATTTTCTCAATTCAATAATTGGCCACAATGACTTTTTTGGGCAATATTCGTATTCCGAACGTGAAGGGAATGTGGGTATTGGCATCAAACCCACAAATATTTTAGGCTAGGTTAACCTGGTAGCCGCCGGGTAAGAGGCTCAGCTTACTTGGGATCTACTAGGTCCCTTTTTAACACCGTCTGCTACGTATTCCGTCATTTAATTATAGCTCCTGGTTGGCATCTCTCAACCATCCCGAGAATCTTATGCATATGTGACTTTTACTCCAATCGCCTATGCCGTGTTTTTTCACTAAATTCTGAGTGTCCGGGAACTCTTCTTCTCAGGCTCAAAAGCGTCAGAGAATGACCCCCCCCCCCCTTTTTCGTGAACAACCAGGGTGCAGTTATCACGAGGTTACTCAGATGAAATCTTGATAGACTTAATGCAAATTATTTTCTATATACACCCATGTCGGGCCAGATCTGTCTGGTGTCTTTACAAGTGGGTTCATTGTTACCTTTGCCAAAGAATGGAGTTTTTGTGAGACTATAAGCCTTTTTACAGATTGACGTTTATCTCAGGTAGGAATTCAATTTGAATTTTCCGTGATACCAGCCTGTTTTTACTTTCGATAATTTCATGTTCGGAAACGCAGATGGAAGTAACCGTCGAATGTCTTGTTTACTTCTAGAGGCACATTCCCCATTCTTGGGTAATCTTCTCTAGATATCTAATGTTCGCTTTAATGTCGGTAAAAATGCGTATATCACCATACTCTATACTCTGATACCGAATTCGCACGGTTTCGATTTAGCCATTATTTCAGTCTAAAAAGTTCTAAATAATCTGGTTGCGTAACGAAGGATCTAAATATCAGTTGTTCTGAAAAAGATTCCACATCTTACTTTGTTGACGCGCTTGTTCTTTCGCAACATGTACCTTGAATGATGTAGTCCTAAGAGCCACATTTCTCATAATCCCTTCAAACCTGGTTTGATGATTTCTTTTCTCTAAAACTAACTTAAGAGTAAGAGACGTCTCAAAGCTTCTGGATTGGGAATTCAAGTTCCAGTAAATTTTGTTGTTCTATACGGTCCCAAGATATTTAGCGCTATTGTACACAGTGAAATCTACTCCGTTGTAACTAAGGTTAGGAAATTTAGAAGCCTTGCCTCTCCCTGTAAATAATATTGACCGTAAAAGCGGTAACAGCAGGTAGTATCGAGTTGTCTAATGGCGTTAAAAGCATCCTGTATGTCTAGAAAAGGAGCAAAAGTGTATTCATTGTACTATAGGGATATCTCTATGTGACTACAAAAATTCTAAAAAGTTGTATCATTTAATAAATAATCAGTTTGCACATTTGAAATAAAACGTAGTCAAAATGACATGTTAGTTCACCAGAGTACGCCAGCGAACAGAAATAAATCATTTTTCCTTTTCATAATCAATTATGAAAGTTTATACATGCGTGAGTGCACAATATTGAAATTTAACTACTCTGATTCGCCGCCGTGGTATAGTAGGTAGTGTGGTGGCTTATTAGACGAAAGTCCAGGGTTCAAATCCACGGTCATACGTCAAAACGAAATATGAAAAAATATTTCTTCGGCGACTTCCTCTCAGCAGATTTCTGGCAAAAACTCTGAGAGTAAATAAAATTGCCATGAAAAGTTTCTCAAAAAAAATCTGTCGTTCGGAGTGGACTTTAAGCTGTAGGTCCCGCCACTCATGTATAAAATTAACACACACAACATAAGTGGTGTGAGAAGCTAGGCCGTAATCCTGACTGAAGGGTTGTAATGGCCAATTATGTATGTTATGTATGTATATTATTCGCTTATACTCACTGAAATGTTAACATCAAATTCATACGATTCCAAACATGTTTGATTCATAAAACAACTCACTTAGATTTACATTTTTAAAAAACACTCGTTATACACTACATATTAGCCAAAAAGCGTAAGTTTATAGCAGGGCGAACTCAATAAGGTGATAGCAAATTTACAACAACTCAATTCGCAGTGTTTTTCTTTTTTTAACAAAAGCATATATTTGTTGCTTTTTTTGTGTGAGCAAAAAATGTGTACACTTATTATAAAAAAACTAACAAATATATTATTCCACAGCATTTGTTCAAGGCGACTTTTTAGACAATTTGGTCGCCGTAGTCAAAGAATCGCTACGTTTTTGCCTAGAAAACTTAGTTCCAATTCTGATTTTATGACCAATTGGGAAGAGATTTTATTTCGTCTTAAGAACAATAAATTTTATTCTTTACATAATGTTTTGTTCTAAAATTTATTTCGAGGTCGTAGATGTACAAAATTGAAATTATCCGTTTCCAAATCAAAGCAATAATTGTTGATAAAATCATACACGCCATTTTAACAAACCAGTTAGATCAGTATTCAATCGTGCGGTTGATACTCGTTCAACACTCGTTTGAAACAGACAAGTTTTTTGCAGTGTTCGGATTGATTGAAATCAAAAAGTAATGACCATAACCAGAGTTTACAATTATGACGTTTGAAAAACGCTGAAAACAGCAGCTCTAACCGTTTAGTTCAGGGATTACCATTTCTTACCACAATTGTGCAGAGAGAATTCACACACATTGCTTATGCTATTTTATTTAGTCATCAATCAGTCTGTGGCGAGTGCACATGTCGGCGAATATTACGACATCTTTTCAGGTTTACACTCAAAAAATGTTTTAAATATTAAATAATTTTAAAATGCTTTTATTAAAATCCAATGACATTTTAAGACACTTAAATGATAAGGAAAGGGAACAGATTTTTTTGTAGACAAAAACCAATTTTTTTTTTTTTTGTTATGTATAAAGCAATACGTATGGTCATAGAAATATAATGTAACGTAAACGGAACGTAAGAATCTGTAAAAAATAGAATTTTCTTACATTTTTCCGTGATATCTGCTTAACAGTGTTAACAACATGTCAAGATTAAAAACCACCAAAACTGGAAGTTGAAATTATAAACAGAATTTAAATTTTGTACGCATGTTATATTTGTCTATATGTGGAATTATCTTTAATTAAAACATGACATATTTAAATAAAAACTAATTTTTTATAATTTATTTCATTATTAGCTTTTATAATTTAAAATAAAACTAAACACTATTTCCCTACTGCATTATATAGGTAGAGATTATTTTTATTTTAAATTAGAAAAATATAGTTATTCATTTTTAACTAATTAAAGCGTTCGAAAAGATTTCAGTTAGCATTTTACTTTTACTAGGGAAGATAAAAACGTTTTAACATTCGTAGAAATATGATTTCCTAACCTATTTCTGTCTACTCATATGGAAAATATAAACCACAGCATTAAATTTTTTGTTTGTGTGAAGGTGAAATTGTTTGGCTTACAGAAATGGTATATAAAACTTTTAATAAATATCTTTAAGCAAATATAAAATCGTTGAAATGAATCTAAAAACGCTGGTTAACAGCAGACAACAGCTGAATTAAAGAAAAACAAAAGATGCCATATTAAAAGTTATAAAAAGTAGAGCGAACGAAGTGTTTAAAATTATTATTATTATATTTGTTTGAAAACATTTACAAAACTCAAACTCAAAAACATGTCTCCTAAATCCATATCTAAAATTTAATCTTCCACTTTTTGCAATTTATACTTCTTTATTTATGTTTGTTTATTTCTTTTATTGTTTTGTATACATAAAAACATATGACACGGTTTTACGTTCCATAATTATACTTACATTTATACATTCAGTAGACGTGATTGTTACATTACATTACGTTACGGCAGAGTAACTGAGGCTTAGTTAGGCAAGCTAAGTAACATAAAATCATAACGTACGTAGTCTTAAAAAGGTTGGTGTAGTTATAAA